>PVJA010004109.1:0-89005 GCA_004027025.1 Myocastor coypus | reverse complement strand
TTATATCCTGGGTCTTTATTGACCTTGAAGGGCTAGGGCCAAAATATTGGCTATCCTTATAGCCCTTATTTTTCTCCAATTTTTGGTCTGTTAGCTTACATTCTTAACCCTCCAGCAGAAAAGCTTTGTGATACTATTACTCTATAACATTGTGTGGCACTTTTTAAAGGCAAACGTTTTCTGTCCAGTTTCAAAGGTTGCTGCTGCCCTTCTGCAATGAAGCCATGATGCTTATTTCATTTTCTAGACCACTCAGCATTCATTCTTTCGTTCATTCCTTCCTTCATTCATTTACCTACACCAGCTAGGAAGTCATCTGCACCCACACATGCCCTGTGTGTGCAGCACATTAGGGACAATTTGATATGGTGCAAAGGTCATGCCTCCTTCTGCTCGGTTTCTTCCATAAGAAACACGAGGTGAAGGCAACCAACAGCGCCCCCTAGACCTGCGCCCCACAGGAGCACGCGTCCCTCAGAGCCCACGTCCTCTGGTGCACGGAAAGCCACACCTGCTCAGAGAGCCACGTCCTATTTCCTTCTGGTAATGCACGAGCTACAGCTTCACCAACACCCACTAGCGAGAGCAGCCTTTGGCCACTCCCAGGCAAGACCTGCAGCTGCTGCTCCATGTGTGCGTCTCTTCATCGTTCAATGCGCACAAAGCCGTGCTGTCACTCTGGTTAGGCTCCTCTCTTTTCACGTGTCCCGGAAGGTGTTTTCGAGCCCTGTACCCTCACCTCGTTTTCCCAGCGAGCACCTTGGTTTTCATGGTGCGGTTCTGCAGGGACGCTGGTGTGGTGTGATATCCACTCCTGGTGTATTCTGGGTAACGTAGGAGCTGACTTTGATCATTTCAGCGTATGTTCTGCCTTCAGGCCTCATGGCTGAAGTAATGATTTAATGTCTGTTTCTAGAAAGCAACTAGCTATCAGAGGGGACCAAGCAGCGTGACTACTCATGATTGAAAGACCTGAGGAAAGATCACTAATACATAGGTTACAAACTGCCGAAGAAGCCAGGCTTGTGGGTCTGCTGCATACTGAGGAGAAGCAGACGCAACAGCACGAAGAGTGTCGGGATATTTTGTTTTGTTTTAATATTTTCTGTCCCAACAAATGTTCTTTGAAAAGCTGCTTCCAAAATGGTAAATAAGTTGAGGGAAACAGCAGAACAACAGCCAGCTTGTTGAGAGGAAATGGAAATCTGCTATTTCCAAGGAAATGCCACGGGGCAGAGACGGAAGTGCTCCCTTCCAGATGTCTAGGGCGCCTGTGGGCATGGCAGAACGTTTCAACACTGGGCTGCACCTGGTGGGCATTTGCCGCCGCACTGCTGCCTGCACACATCTGACTGAAAATCCCCAGAGTCCTCTCAGGAGTCTCAGAGCATCTTCTTCCACCCAGGTCTCACTCAGAAATCTGCTGCGACTCCCTGGCAATGGCTACAAGCTGACTTTGGGTGGCATCTGCCGAGGTCTGCAGCCCTGCTCCACCAAACCACGCCATGGAAGCCACACAGCTCTGGACCACCACCTGGCCTTGCCACTCATGTAAGAGCACGCACCTAGTTGCTCTTACACTCACATTGGCATGTGTGTGTGTGCGTGCACACACGCACGCGCACACACACACACACACACACACACACACATACACATACCACTCCCCAGCACCAGAACTAGGCCTGACAACATCACAGAACCTGCCTGGCTCTGTGCTGCAGTGGACTGGAGGATACACTCTGGGGACCTCATGGCACTGTCCAGGGGGCCTTGGCCCCCAACCCTGACTATGTGGTGCCCCAAGGCAGGGCCCTCATGCACATCCCAGTTCCGGCGCTGGAGAGGCAGAGGGCCAGAGACAAGACCAGGGACAGGACTGCAAGGAAGAGCGAGGGGCCGCCTAGCCAAACCCCCTCCTGTCCCCCACTGCTCCTGCAGAGGCCCTCCAATCGTGGTTCCTCTGACTCCTGACTCCTCCTCCCACTCCAGGGGCAGCCATGTGCCTTGGGCCTTCTGGCATGTGGCAGGCATGTTGAGGCAGCCACCATGTCTCTATTCTTCTGGTCAAGTTACGCTACTTGTTTCTGCTCGTTCTTGGAAGACCTGACTCCTGCTTCTTTTCCATCTAATTTGCCTGTTTCTGGTGTCTTCTGAGAAGCCTGTGTCAGTGGGGAGGGGATATCAGGTAATGGCCTGAGCCACAATGAGTCTGGTAAACCTGGTGGCCTGAGTATGGGTGCAGTCCGGGGTTTTCTATCTGGACTGTATACATGTGATGTTGAAGGGTCCCACAGGGCTGGATCCGTAGCACCCCAAGATGTTTACCTTCTCCCTAGGGGCATGCTCACAGGCTCTGCGCTCACATCCCATGTGTCAGGCTCTGTACTACACCTTAGGAAGACTTCGAGGTAGCTGGGAGACACTTCAGGCCAAAGAAGCCATCCTCCTGCCTCAGCCTCCCAAATTCTGGGATTATAGGTGTGTGCCACCATGCTTGGCTATTAATAGGCACATTTTGGAGATAAGAAAATTAAAGCTCAGAAGATGAGGTCCCAAGTCACCCAGCTAGGAGGCTGCAGGACCAGCACCAACCCTGATATCACAACCAAGTGTAAGTGGAACCCCCTCTGCTGTAGCTGCATAGTCCTACGAACACAGGACCAATCACAGTCTGCATGCATTAGAGCTCCCTCAGCCACACCTGTCCCATGCTGAGATTCTGCTGACATCCTACTACTTCATCAGGGTCTTCAGCTAAGAACCCAGCATCTTACTCAGCAACCCTCCAGATTCTTTCTCTAGATCTCCACAGCTCTAGAGTATACAGCAGCAGTGGTGAGCCTGTGGCACACGTGCCACAGCAGGCTACTTGTATCATTAAAAGCTCTGAAACATTTGCTACCACCAGTACAAAGGTCTCCCGAGGTCTCAGGGAGAGTCACCTTAGTGACACACGTGACATTGAGGACCTCACCATATGTAAGCAGTATTCTTTACCACTTTTTTTCTTCTTAGCACATCAGATATGAAAGCATGCAACATTCTGATGGAGATTTCCCAAATTCAGAAAAGAAATCTAGGCTGTGCCTCCTAGGCATGAGAAGCTGAGCTAGCAGAAGCACTGGGTGACAGAGCTTGAGTACACTGGCTTCCCCTCAGATCCATCTAGAACATGAACCCATTGCCTCCAGAGCTTCCCATCCTTCCTGTCCTCCCAGGCACTAGGCCTGGCCCGGGACGCATCCAGCAGTGTTCATGTTTGACAGCACTGCGCCGGGTAGAAGTAGCATTGGTTCCTCCTGCATGCAGGTCCTGGGCAGGCCCATCTATGTCTCTGAGGAACCCTGAGGACAGTGTTGTAGGCTGTGTTCCAATGTTGCTCCCCGGAGCTCTAGGAACTAGGGCTCCATGCTAGTGCTCCTCTGAAGCAAAGCAGTCTGGGATCCATGCCGTAGCTTGGCACTCTGCTCAGAGGCCTGCTTGGACACAGCAGAGGGTGCACTCAGCTCCACCAGGATGTTCCCAGCTGTCTCATTCCAGATCCTCCAATACTGCCTGACCTTTCCATAAGACCGAGGCTCACACTGGAGGCCTGGAAGGATCCTGGGCTGCATGCAGGGAGGTAGCTGCAGGTACTGCTGTCTTTGTGTGGGAGGGAGTTTATCTCACACTCCTCAGAGGCAGATTTCATGTCTCTCTCCTTTGGAGGGAGACCTGGAAGCCTCCTCTAAAACGATTCTCTGTCATACACTGTCATGAATTCGAGCAGGGCCATATGTGATACTGAGTTTTCTAGGAAGCTTTATTTCCTTGGTGGCAGCAATCAAGAAAGTGGCCACACCCAGGACACAAGCGTCCCCTGGCAGTCAAGGCTCAGAGCAATGACCCACAAACATGCAGGTACGTGGCAGCCATCCGACCATGGTAACCACCTAAGTCCTCACAATTTACAGAGCAGGATAACACCAGTCTCTTAGACGATCCTGCATCCTGCCATTCACTCTGCAAATAAGGACCCAGCGCTTTGATGTCAACATCCTCAGAAAAGATGCCCCAAAGCTGCTCCCTGGAAAGCCAATATGGCACTGCTACAGGACAGCTCTGGTGGATCAGGTCTTAAGACCTAACGCTAATGCTTATTTATTGCTCGAGCATACATTTTCCTTTACCTGAAAATGTAAGCTGACAGCCTCATCTGAGTCATCGAGGATCTGCTCTTTATTCTATCATTACTGGTGGAACCGAGCCAGAAAGAGGTGACAATTGCAATGAAGAAAAAACAGAAGACAGAGCAGCAGGTGGCTTCTCCCCAGGAAAACCCCTGGGAAGGCACAAATCTGAGCAGAGACTTAGTTTGTGAGAGAACAAGCTCTCTCAAGGCCCAGAGAGGCTGGACAGTGCCCTGCCAGGACCCTGCTGACTCGTGTGAGAAGGCCTGGGTGGGTGGTGACCAGGACGTCCCAAGGGGACAGTGAGGATAATAGGTCATATCTTTTTTTTTTTTGTCTTTTTGAGACAGGGTCTCGCTATGCAGTTGAGGCTGGTCCTGCGCTCACTTTTGTAGCCCAGGCTGGTCTCGAACTTGCACCAATCCTCCTGCCTCAGCCTCCCAAGTGCTGGGATTACAGGCGTGAGCCACCATGCCCGGCTTCAGTGAGGATAATAGGAAAGGAGAGACAGAGCAGGCCTGGGAGGAGGAGAGGTTTGGAACTAGAAGAACTGTGCTTCAAGCCCCAGCCCAGCCTTGGTAGCTTATGACATGAGGTCGCACCTGGGCCTTCCTAATTCCCTGTCTTCCACCTCCAGAGGGGACGTAGGAAGGCTCTTAGCATGCTGGGCCTGTGGCCCCAAGAGAAATGGCAAAGGCATCATCTCCAAGGAACCATTTCCAAGGATCGGAAGTTATGCTAGGGACAGAGCCAGAGCCTCATGGCAGTGTCAGCAGGCACCAAGTATCCTATTGCAGGTCACCCTATTAATGACTACGCTCCGCCAGGAAGAAGGGGAGGCTGCAAAGCCAGATCTGTCTCCAAAGCTAGCCTGCTTTCCTCAGCCAGCCGGGAAGAACAGCAGGAGTTATGGTAAGGTGCGGTGGGCCACCGCGGGGAGGGCTTCTAGGGAGTCCCAGTGGAGCCACTACCCATCAAACCAAGAAGGGCAGAGCAGGCAAGAAGATCATGGTGAGCGCCAAGGGGCAGGAAGGTTGTGGAAAAGTGATCACCCATGACTCAAGTTGTGAGCTGCAACAGGCAGGGTGTCCCCAAGGAGCAACTGACAGCCAGCAAGGCTGCCGTGGTCCCCACTGGAGACAGGAGGTGAAGTCGAAAAGCTCTGCTGGAGGAGCTAGAGGCTGCTGGGTGGCCTTCTGCAGCTCCCAAGGCATATCACCAAGATTTTAACAGAAGGCCTGATTCATGGCCCAGACCAGCAGCCTTTCAGGGCCCTGAGCTCAGCCTATTTTAGGAACTGACAGCTTTAGAAACACAATGTAAAGGAGTTGACACACGACACTGACAGCGACAGAGGACTGTCTGGCCCCTTCCCCTTGCCTGGTCATTACCCGTGGACCTGCACTGCTTTGGCCTGCTCCTGCCCCCCCCCACCCCACCCCAAAGACCAGCTCGCCTGCCGTTCATGCCCCTGAGCCCCTTTCTCTGGCCCTAGGCTCCACTGGTGACAACATAGGATGTGTGATGGCAGCTATGGCTTCTCCAGGGTGACCCTGAGGTCAGCAAGTTTCCATGGCAATGCCTCAGGCCCTGCCCCGAGGGCTGCTGGGTTCCAGGAAGGGCCCCTTCCTGCCTGGCTGGGATTCCTCTCTGTGCTCCTCACACAGTGACTTAGCACCCGCTGCTCACCCAACTCTGAGGAAGTGGTAGCCTACCCAGTCAGGGAGGGCCCTATCATGGGCAGCTTCTCTAGAGTCAGAGATGACTTTGGAGGCTGGGGGTAGCAGAAAGTAAGAGAGAGAAATGGGCACCCTGTGAGGGTATGTGGACAAGGAGATCTCTCTCAGAGGTGGGGTTGGAGAAGGAGGAGCAGGAGACAAGGTGGTGGGGCCAGGGAGCAGGGCCATCCAGGAGCCATCCCAAGAGGCTCCTGATGGTAGGGGTCCATCCCAAGAACTTACCCTTGGCTCCCAGAACCCCGAGGAATGGCTGGAGAGCTCTGAAGAGGTGACCCAACCACACCTGCTCAGCAAGAGGAGGCTGCTGGGGTACACACCCACGCCCCCACTGCCTGACAGACGAGGGAGGGACGCAGTCTCTGGCTTAGGGAAAGGCTGGTTTTTAGTGTGGCAGAGGGAGAGCAATTCCAGCGTGCCCTACTGTGTTGGCTGGACACGTGTGGAGTGAGAACATCCTGCTTGGGCCCTGGAATGCCACAGCGGGCACACGGGCAAGGACATGCACAGGCTCTGTGCCAAGTGCAGGGCTTGGGCATCTGGACTTTACTGGGCAGGTAGCTTTGGCAGGGAGTGTGGCCTGGCCAGAGCCATGCTGTAAGCTGCCTCATCCTGAGCTGCTTGGTGTAGCCTTAGATGGGGGGCCATGGAGGGGCACAGGCCACCACCCGGGGCAACAGATGGCTCATGTCCAGATCTCGACCTTGCTCATCATTTTCCAGGACCCACTGGGGATGTTGCGATAGTCCCCAGTCAGCTTGGGTGCCACAGACCCCTATGATTGGGGCCACTCCAGAGCCCAGTTAGATCTAAGAGGCCTGAGCTGGGTCTGGAAGAGAGAAAGCAGGAAGAAGGAACTCCTGGGTGAGGAAAGACAGGCGCCCTCCCCTCGACACTGGGCTCCCCTCCCCATAGCATTTGGCTCTCCTCACTCTCTGGGGTCATAGTTGCACCCTGACACAGGTGAATCTGAGGGGCAGCAGGGGTGCCCTCTTGGAATGTGGCCCTGAGGCGGACGGAGGCCTTCCTCAGCCCCATCACCCAGCCTTAGCCTGCCAGGACCATCAGGCTGGAGTCCTGGCTGAAACCTGACCCACACCTGCAAAGCCAGGGCAGACCTAGCCAGCCTGGGGGGTTGGCTGGGGACACTGAGCCCTGTCCTACAGAACACAGGCCTGGAGGGGTGTTCAGTTCTGTGCAAAAACTCAAAGCACGAAGCTCCAATAGGAGCAACATGGAAGGGGTGATGCCCGCAAAGCACAAAGGCTAAGACATGAGTGCCCCAGTGGAGCACTGACAGCCTCACTAGCAGATCAGGAACCACAAAGTCTCCAGAGACCTGAGGGGAGGAAAGACAGGCACCCTCCCCTGGGAACTGATGAAAATCAAAGATCAGGTGCCCAGCGCCACCTCCCGTCGAGGAGGAAGTCACCCTGGAAGCAAATCGCTGTGAGTGCCCGGGTGACCTCCCCTGCAGCCATTCTCCACCACTTCCGGCCACCTGATGTCCACACACTTTCTTTCTATCACTAGAGTTTATTAAAATGCATAGAGGGCTGGAGAGATAGCTCTGTGGCACAAGTACCTGCCTGGCAAGCACAAGGTCGTAAGGTTGTGAGTTTGAACCCCAGTCCCACAAAAAAAAAAAGCATAGAACCAGAATAGCCAGAGCTAAGACTGCTCTAGGCTCAGCCTCTGTCCATGTTGACACCATTGCCCTCAGCGTACATGGGGACGTCCGACTTTCACTGACTCCTCTCCAGTCTTCCAGCCCTGCCCCTCTGCTAGGGGCTACAGGTTCTTCCTGAAGACATGGAGCTGTCATTCAGAGGTTTCACCCCTTGAGGTTACTATGGGCGCCCGGAGCAATAACACAAGCCTCTTGGAGCTGCTGCAGCATTCTCACCTGCTATTTTATTCCCCAGCCCTGGGACACAGGACGGCAAATCAATGAGAGGTGCAGAAAGGGCAGGAGTTGAAGGGAAAGAAGTGAATCATGGGGCTGTTGGCGGCCGCCTGGCCCCTCAGAGGAGGCCAGAAGAGGACTAGCTCACACCTCACTGATTTGCCCAGGACTGGTCTGATGGAGGCTTGGGAGGCCTGGGAAATCCAGGCCAGGTCATGTGTGCCAGGCACCATCACAGATTCGGGGGCCAATGTCACATGCAGGTGCTGAGGGCACGGGAAATGGCCGTGAGAAACAAGAGGCTGAGTGGACTCACAAACCAGGGCTTGCTCTTCTGCCCTCGAGGGAAAAGTAGGCCAGGCTCAACTCTCCACAGGACCTCTAGCTGGCCTTAAGGTGCAGGCAGCCTGATTTAAACAAGCAGCGTCAGCCTGGTACCACAAGAGGACCCTGTGAGCCCTGCCAACCCCACAAACTGATGTGTGACGGAATCCTCTGAGCCTCAGCTTCTCTGGCTGTCATGCCAGCTTATGGTTTGTGGGGCAGCATCCCGAAAGGCTGAACACCGCAGAACAAATTCCATAAAGCTGTTTTCTTGTCCTACATGGCCCTTGCCAGGGATATCTTAGAAGGCAGAGGAGACCACAGAAAACAGGTGCACTGACCTCTGACAATGCTCCCAACCCTGCAGATCACCTCATCTAGGCCTCGAGATCGCTGAGTGGCTCCTGGAACAGCCCATCTTCCCAACAGGTAGACTGAGGCTCCCTGGCTGGATCCATCATCCCACCCACCACACAGCTGCGCCTCAGCAAGCCTGCAATCTAGAGCCTATGCCTGGAAGGACTCTGTCACCACAAACAGCACTGCGCTGTGTGAATGGAGGCTGCTTCCACGCTGAAAACAAGTCTAAGCTGAGGTGATTCCGAGCGGAGTTGTGTCTGTCTGGCACAGAGAGGAGCTCTGGAGGGTGCGCAAGATGTCAGAGTCACCACAGCCACTGGTGGGGTGGGGAAGATGCAAGCCCTTAGCAGTGCCAGCTCGAACCCAAACACTCTGAGGATGACTCTAGACCAAAGGCCCAGGGCACAAAGGGGTCCCCAGGGAACAGGCATCCATGACACCCTCAGCCACTGTGAGCAGGAATGTGCAGCTCGGAAAGCTTCATTTTAGCCAGAGGTTTGGACTCAGAGTGACTTGTGTTCAAATCCTGACTGAACACAAGTGGTATGGTTTGGATGTGTTAGGTGAATGCTCTGAACCTCAGTTTCTTCATCTGTGAAATGGGCTATAACACCATAGGCTCTATGTGGTAACTCAGCGAAGTGACACAGACTAGTTTTTAGTATTGTGCCTGGAAAAAGCTTTACTAATCCACTAACCAATTTCAAAAAACTTTTGTATAAAGAAAATTTTTTGAAAGTAACTCATGAAGTCATCCTGTTGTAAACTACCAGATTTTTCACTCATTCTGTTTCAAAAAATGGTGTCTGTATCTCCAGATATGGATATGCTGTCACAAGTCTTTTGTGTTTTCACTTTGCTGATAGAAAACTGGGTGTGGTGCAACACACCTGTGACTCCACGCCCTGAGAGGCTGAGGCAGGGGGACTGCAAGTGCAAGCACAACCCAAGTAACTTAGAAACTTGCCAAGACCCCAACTTAAACTTTTAAAAAATGTTAGAAAGGTCTAGGCCATAGCGCAGTGGGAAGGGCCTGGGTTCAAGTCCCAGTAATAATTCCTTTCGATACTGAGAAAATCTATGAAGCACACAGAGATGGCAGGGAAGTGTTTCTCAGGTCCTGGGCCTGTCCTGCTCCTGCCTGCCATACTTGGGTAGGGGTCATGGGCTCCCTGGTGTTGCAGGAGGAGGGTGGGGCAGGTGATTCTCCTGGCCCGGCACCCCCAAAGTGCTCAGGCAGTGTCCTCAGTTCAGGCACCCAAGAAACGCTAAGGAGGCAGGCACTGGGCTCACCCTCCCCATCACAGGGAAGCTTCTGGGCCTTAAATCACAGCTTCGACTGGAAATGCCAAAAGCTGGCATTCTTGAGCAGGTCCCCTGCCTGCAGCAAAGAAATGTCAAAACCCCACCCAGTGAGTGAAAATAAAAGTTTGTGGGACCAGAGGCCTCTCACAACAATGCCTGGTTGCTTTCAGACTCTTTCCAGCATCCAGAAGTTGTGAGGCTTTCTTGGAGGACCTGGAGCCCCTGGTCCACTCTCCCCACCCTCCCTGGCCGCTCTCAGCACTTCCTCAGCCAGACATGCTCATTTTCTGTGACATCAAAGAATGCTCGTGGGAGCAACTATTTGAAAAAAAAAAAAAAAAACAGTCAACTACACAAAGCTCCCAAAAGCAGAAATCTGAGCCCAGCCTGGGCTCCCAGAAGGGCCACCTGAAGCGAGTGGCTTTTCTCTCTGGTGGAGCGAAGTGCTCTGCAGGGCACCCTCTCCTCTGTTGCCCAAGATGAGTCATCAGGAGAGGAGGGCACAAAGAAAGCGGGGCAGAATGCACTCAGATTCCATTGGTTCCACCCAAACAGCTTGAATTGACACTGTGGGTCCAGTTCTGGAACTTTATAAAGTCCAACAATTGCAGAAGAAACTCAGCTTCTGGTAGATGCTTAGATCCAGGACAGAGTTATAAATTATGAACACGTATGCAAATACTGGGCACTTAGACAAATCATTCCAAAAAGCTAAAGTGGAACTCAAAAGTCACTCCTGGTCTTTAAAGACATGCAGGGATTCCACCTGTAGCGCCCAAGGAAGTGCCTCCTCCTCCCAAGCATTGATGTGTGCAGAATTATTTCACCACAGCATCAAGGTGCAGTGTTCGTGTGCTCACAATTTTTTTTTTCACGAACTGCCTCTTTGCCTCAAAACTTTGCTGCTGGCTGGGTGGCATAGCTAGCAATCACTAGTCACACTTGGGGCCATTCAGAGGACTCCATTCCCACTCTAGTTCGACATCCAGGTCACTGGTGGGACCTGGAGATGGATTTTGTCCTGCCTGCAGGACCCCAGCAGTCAGCACTCGACAGTGGAAACCCTTTCCGCCTCTGAAATACAACCCGCTGCATTCGGTAGTCTCATTCAAGCTGTACTGGGTGAGGCCGACCCTAGCACCACTGGACAAGGCAACACAGACAGCATGGGGGCTCTAGCTGACCCCTACCAGGTTTCTCAGGCTTCGGCTACCCTTGCATTAAAACAGAAAAACCGGGGCAATAAAAGCCCGAGGTGACGGACCTAACATGAACAGGTGGGCGAGAGGCAGGCATCACCTTCAGACTTCCTTGTGGATTGACCCACCGGACAGCAGAAGCAACCCACAGGGTGAGAGGAGTTCCTGCACTGAGGCTCGGAGACCACACAGCAGAAACCAGCTAGCCTACCAGCACAGCTTGGTCCAACATGGGTGACTAAATTTGGGCCAAATTCAGTAGAAAGCATCACAGCTGCACTTCATGGTTTTTACTTTTTGCAATCCCTCCAAGCTTGTGGAGGGATCTGTTTGATCTTGCTATTCCCTCTTCAGGAATCTTCCCCAGAGTTAAAAGCAAGGTGTTACCATGATCCACACACTTGTGTCCATGGCAGCACAACTTATAACAGTTAGATCATAGAAATGGCCTGCGTGTCCATCAAGAGTGAGTGAATATCGGATTAAAGCACCTGCAAGTAGGCTCAGCGGGTCCGGAGTTCAATCCCCAGTCCTGCTGTACTGGCCCTGCCCCGGGGCACACTGAGGCATCAATTGAGACTAGGCATGGTAGCATGCCCCTGTAGCCCCAGCTCTTGGGAGGCTGCAAAAAGGTGGATCACTGTGAGTCCCATCTAATAGTGAGACCCTGAACACCCTGTAGACCCTTCCCTAAAATACAAAAAAAAAAAAAAAAAAAAAAAAAAGGGGAATGGAAAAAGGAAATGTGACTGTATATAATAGAGAAATTATTATGCTATAAAGAAGGGTAACCTTGAGCCATTTGTACGAAAACGCATATATCTAGGGGCCATAATCTTAAATGAAATAAATCAGACACACAAATGTAAATGTCACATTGTTTCTCCTGAATGAGAAACCCAAAGGCTAAATAGGAGCAGAATGGAGGACTGATGTGGAGAAGTAAGGAGAGAATATACAAATGAGAAGGGACAAAGGAAAAAGGAAAGGAAAAGGGATTTTATTTTTTATTTTTATTTATTTACTTTTTTTATAGAATGGGGGGCTGGTGCAGCATGTGGTGCCAGAGATGGAACTGGTTGCCTAAGCTTGTCTAACCAGGTGCTTTAGACTGCTAAGCCATCTTACTGGCCCAAAAAAGGATTTTAAAAAAAGAATGGAAGGAGAACAATGAGACCAAAGCTTTCACAAAGGGAAGGGAGAGGGGTCATGGTGAGAAGAATGGGAACAGTGAGGTATGTCATGCACAGGCACGATGCCCCTACAATGGACGTGAGCATTACGAATGTGAACATTACTAATAAAGAAGACATAATGCAGGTAAACATTCAATGGCAAAAACAGACAAATGGACGTCCTGTCCTCACATTTTAAAGAAGGGTGAGGAACCGAGCTCTTTCTCTGCACCCTCCTAAACTATGCTTTGGAGAATGACTCACTTGGAGCTGTATTTTCAGCTTCCTAAAACCAAGTGGGCCCTGACTTGGGCCAAGGGGAGGTAGAGGGAAGGGGGACAGTAGCATGCACGCTGTGAGCCTGGAAGCCATGGCCTCTGGGCTCCACCGGGTGCACCAGGGCCTCACTAAGTGCCTGGGTCCCTCACGAAGGAGCCAGCTTCCCGGCAGGGCAGTTGGAGTTGCCTGCACTACAAGTCTCCCACCTTCTCAAGGGAGCTGGAGATGCAGAGAGGAGTGACAGCAAGTGGGGGCCTGCACCAGGGCAGGGAAACAATGAGAAGGAAACACCCTCCAGCCCTGCTTCCCAACAGGAGGCAAACTCTGGATGTGAGACTAGATGCTGGGCTGGTGCCACTTGCAGGGGGGATGGGGTGCTTGCCTGCACCCTGGGTTCTTGGAAAGGAAGGAAAGAAGCAAGCAAGCAGCCAGCCAGCCAGACCAGGGGCTATGGCTGCACGTTAAAGAAAATGTCGAGAAATGGCCTACAATGTGTTTAGGATTTTTTTTCCCTACTTACACATCCTAAGCTAAACATCAGGGGGCTAGATAGTTCTTCTTGTATCTTAAAATTAACTTACTTAACAAATATAACTATAATACAAATGACAATAATATTTCAAATATACAGTATATTACATAGTACACACAGTCCCTTCCAAAGGAAGTTTTGAAAGCCATGAAAATGTACTGTTAAATGGAAATATATATATATATATATATATATATATATTTTTTTTTTTTTTTTTTTAATTTTGCAATTTTTTTTTTCTGGTGCTGGTAAAAGAGAGGTCCCTTCAACCTACTTTCACAGTGCATCTGTGTGACCTGCCCCACAAAGCAGTGTTTGGCTGTTGGAGCTCTCTTAAATTTTCCAAAGGAGATGGCATAGTTCTTTTTGTTGAACAATTCTAGACAGTTGCCAAGTGATTTCTAGGTGTCAGGCACTAAATTAAATGTGGACTATGACCCATCACTATGAATTATGTTCTCATAACCATTGCAAGAGGTAGGGATCATCTCCCAAAGAAGGAAGCAGCCTCAGAAAAACAGCACAGCTGGCTGTGGGCTGTCCAGCCAAGGGTGCTCTGGGCTCCTCACTGGGACATGGAGCGCAGAGCAGGGGTTCTAGGGCCGGGTACGACTCAGTGACACAGTGCCTGCCCTGTAAGCCAAGATTATGAGTTTCATTGCTGATAAGAGAGAGAGAGAGAGAGAGAGAGATAGAGAGGAACTGGAGCTCTTCCTAAGGTCACATGTCACAAGTGTCTGAGAAGGGGACCTAGACACAGTGCACCATCTCACTCCACCTGACGGCCACAAAGCCAATCACATGGTGCCAGCTATATGTGACAGGCCTGTCCTCCTCGCAGTGTGACCATGAGCACTCCTGAAGCTGGGACATCCTCACAGGTAAGCAGACATCAACTAAGCATTGAGTGAATCCTAAAGAATACCAGAGTATTTTATGCTATGTTAAGGCTGGGAATGCTTAGCTGATGCCCCTGCCTTTGTCAGCAGTGATTTGAGACTCTGTCCACAGTTGGAGGATGACTGGAACACTTTGTAGAGGACATGGCAGGTCCCTTCTGCATGCACTTCAAGTACATTTGCTCTATTATACATCCCTCCCACTGCCACCTCACTCCTCATAAGACAGGGAGAGTTAGGACAGCCTGGGGACATTAGTGAGGGCCCTTGGGCCAGGCAGGCTGGGCCATGGGCTTCTGCTCAAGTCCTGGTGCCCAAAGCTCTGCTGTTTGTGGGCATCTTTCCTCTTGAACAGATCCCATTACCTAAAATAGGGCAAGGGAAACAGGACCCCTAGCATTTATCTTTGAAAATACAACTGACAGCACATATACTTTATAGACACCGGGCATGTGAGAGGCATTTAATAAGCATTAGCCCTTCCAACCACAAGTGAAACACTAAGTTTCTTACAGCAAGGGTCATCTGTGTCCCCCACAAGCAAGGTCCAGTCACCTTCCATACCCACCAAACCCTCTATGTATACCCATAAAACCCTGTGTATATCACTGCTTTTTCTGTGTGCCTATACTTAGGATAAAGCTTGATTTATGTCAAGCATGGGAAGGGGTCATCAGTAACTAATGGAAAGGTAGAATAATCACAACAATATGTTCAATCAGACATCAAAAACTTGTATTTTGTTGGTTTCTGAACATGTCCACTTGATTTTGTAGGGTGTGGTTGGCCACGGTTACTGAGACCACAGGTGGCAAAGCTGTAGAGAAGAGTTATTACCCACCTGTTCCCTGGGCCTTACCACTGGGGCTTGGGAGCACAGCAGGTGTGGCTGCTGCCACCTTGGGCCTATTGCTTTCTCCATATAACCTGTGCAAGGCAACAGCTCCTCCCAAACAGGGTTACTTCCAGCAAGCGAGCAAGCACGGCATAATCCTCAGGACACTGACAGAGTACAGGCCGAAGGTAAACCAGAGCACCTGGGCTATCATGGCTCCTGCACTACTGACTCACTCCTAAGCACCAGCAGATGGCTGCATGGGTCCCACAAATGTCCTGGGGCTCAGCCACATGTGCCTTCTGGACCAGAGGCTCACAGCTCCTTGTGGAAGAGCCATTCCCAGAAAAGTATCTGCGTCCCCTCCTCGTGCTCTGGACAGGCTTTCGCCATACTGTGCTTCTCCCTTGCTGACATTCTCTACTTTTGTATTTGCACTTCCATCCTAAGCATGTGCTTTAGATGGGCAGAGACAGTATTTTGTATTAAACTCAGTATCTAGCAGGGTGCCCAGCACACAGAAGCTCTGTAGCTTTCTTGAGTGAGTGAATGAATGGATAGGAATGGAGTCAAGACTTCCACGTCCAAAGCCCGTGCATAACCTCTGTGATGTACAGTGTTCATCACTGCCACCATCTAAACTTTCCAAGGGAGACCACAGGAGTCCCGAGGAGGGGCTTCCTCGGAAGCCCAAAGACTTTCTCCTCTTGTCTGCATGCCTCCCCACGGGTCAGGCCTGGGGCCCAGCCGAGCCTAGCTCTCATGAGGTCTGGACGAAGAGGACTGGATGGAGAGGAAAGGGTGTCTCTGGGATGGCCATCAATGTAACTCTTGCCAGGGGCCAGTTATGAGCCGGGCTCCTTCCACTCCCTTTCACCCCAAAAGGGGTGCAGAACTGTTGCTAGGCTGAAGGCTGAGGCATACACGTGCCTGGTGTGGGCTGACGCTGTGTGGATGCTTGGTGGTCCTTCTTCTGGGCTCAGGGCCTGTCCTATATTAGCAGTCCATTGCTCACCACTCACTGTGCCCAGGCTGTCCCTAATCAAACATAGCCTGAGTGTTTGACAGCAGGGACTGTGGCCACAGTCATCTCCAGGACCTTCTGCCCCAGAAGGACTCCCTGAGCTGAATAAAATTCATGCACCATGCACCGCTTGGCTTTGCTCGCTCCCTCTCTTCTTCCCTCCTGCCCCCACCCCCTTGCCTGGTACCCCCAGTCTCTTGAAACTCACACCCTCCAATTTAAATAACACTGCGCACATCTAGAATAGAGTAGAAGGGTAAAAGCAGCCCCTTGACTGCTTGCACCTCTTCCATCCTGCAGAGTGGCAGATGAGTTTCCCCAAGGACCACAGAACACCAGGGGTGGCCCAGTAGGCTGTAGTAGTGGGGCTCCTGTGTCTTCTCAGCCTCTAGGACAAAGACTCTAAGGCAAGCTCCCAGTGAGCTGGCTGGGGATCACAGTCCTAAAATGCTGGGAGTCGAAGCGAAGAGGCCTGTGCTTGGCAGTTATACCTCCCTCCAGAGGGCCGTGAGAAGCAGCCTGAAACCACTGTTCAGACAAACGCTTGGCAGGCCTTGCTCTGCCCATGTCAGAGGGCACTCTAGCATCCTGCAGGCACAGGTGGCCCTCAGGCCAGTCTGTGCCTTTCCAGACCAGGCCACTGAGTCTCTCTAACAGAAGGGTGGAATCTGATTTTTCTCTGCCAGTGGCACTTGCTGGCATTGTCTTTCTCACCTACCGACACATGGGAGGGGCCACAACGCGGCTTGGAAGTGCTTCCATGTCTCTAACAGGACACTGACCATGGCCCCATAAAATCTAGTGTCTTTCAGCAAATTCTTTTGGGATGTGGGGCGCTGGCCTGGGACTCCAGGAACGCGCCTCAGCTGTGGGAGAGGAAACTCGGGAGGCTTAACAGTGGTTTATTGGAAGCTCGATTTAGTATAGTGCTCTTTTGGGGAGCGATTCACTTGCTGCACTCGCTTCCTGGATTCTGCAGCCAGCGCAGCCCAGTGGTCCGCTTACTAACTCTCCAATCCAAAGGGCAGAATCACCTAGGTCACAAGTCACCTCAGTCCCAAGTGGCTGAGCCCAGTTCCATCTCAGTTCAGCTTTTCTCCCTGTGCCAAGACACTGGGGTGGGGATAAGGGGGTGAGGGGTCCTCACAAGGATCGCTCTCAGCACCCCAGGCGAGGGATGGGGCGGGCAGTACCTCCTCTTCCCTGCCTCCTCCCATTCCAACTCATCCCAACTCGCCCCTCTTTCACAGCGGGTGTGAGAAAATTCCTCCTGCGTGACCCCCGGGTCGTGGGGAAGAAAGACCAGGAGCGTTCACGCTGGCGAGAGCGGTGGCTCTAGGACGCTGCCACTGCGCAGCTGGCGCCCAGGCTGGGCCGGGCCAGGCCGTGTCGGGCCGGGCTGCGGGGAGCAGAGTGAGGCGGCAGGCGCGAGGTGTAGCACTTGAAAGCAGAACCATCCGCGCAGAGAAAGCCTGGCGACTCTGCCGCCTCCGTGCTGGAAGCCCTTTGTTGTTGCCTCTGCCGCTGGCTTTGGCTCCAGCTCCTGCCCTCCGGCCCCCGCCCCCTTAAGTCACCCCAACTGCACTCATAATATTTTGCTTTGCGCCGGCTCTGTTTTCCGCCACCAACTTCCAGCGGTTTCCATGGCGACGCGCTGGCGGGGGCGCCGCAGATCCCGGGCCTGCAGCCGCGGGTCCAGCTCCCTTCCTGGCCCCCTGGTCCCCGCAGCCCCACGAACTGCGCGGAGATGGGCAGGCTGGCTCGGACACCCGTGGGGGTGCAGCCCTGGGAACCCCAGGACCTCGAGGCCTCCAACGGCCTTGCACGGAGCAGGTGGCTGAGGGGACCTGCTTCGAGGCCCGGTTGGGGAGTTGGGGACACACAGATAGCTGGCCCTGACTTCTCGATTGCCTCTGCTCCGTGAGCTCTTAGCCAAGGCATCCCCACGCGTGTCCCGGGGCCAGTCTTGGTCAGCTCCAGCGTCCCTCGACCACGCGGAGGCCTAGCGGCTAAACTCTGGCACCAGGACACCGTGGCCAAGCCAGGACTCCCTGGGCTGGGACTGAGGCTGGAGTGCTAGGGAGTGCACGCAGACGCCCTGCTTCAAGTCCTGTTGGTTAGATAGCTCTTATGTGCCATCCCGTTTAGGAAGAAATTACACTCCCGTGCCACTGGGGCCACTTTGCACCCGCACTGGCGGCTGAAAAGTCCATGCGCCCACGGCCCTTGTTCTCGAATGTCTGGGTAGCTCAAGCGACAGAGCCTGGACGTACGTGCACGCGTGGGTAAGGCTGGCCATGCGGGACCAGTCCAGGGACCCCGCTGCTCTGTGCCCCGCCTCTGAGGTGGCTGGAGTAGCCCAGAGCCCAGGCGCACGCCCGCTCCCGGCCTCCCCGACGGGCCTTTGTCTCGGCCCGCACTTGTGCAGTATTTGAGAAAACCCAAGGAGTGTATTACCGTCTCGGTGCGCGGAACAAAAGGCAGGGTTTGCGGAGGTCACGCTGAAGTGGCCCCCAGGGCGGCCCCGAGAGCCCCGACCCTGCAAACCGCTCTTCGCGGGGATTTTCCTCCTAAGAGGGAGGGACGCCGGCGCAGCTCGCCGGCCTCTGATCCCGACGCTTGCAACTTCGCCCCAGCACTCGCTACGAGTTGGTGTCGAGCCTTTGCGGAATGAAACGAGAACAGTAACGTGCGTGTTTCTGGTCGCGCGCGACCTCACACAAAAGGGCGAGACTCGAACCGCTTGCCCAGTGGAGCGCAGGGCTCCGCAAACCGGGCAGAAGGGGCCTTTACATAACAAGGGGACCTCGGAAAGAAAAGCTAATTGGATTAAATTCTCTAGAAGGGAGCTGAGAGCCATTCTCCACCAACCCACCCAGCACACTTCGGCTCTGTGGATTCAGCAAGGCCAATGAAATCCTCCTAATGCACCTCCACTAATTTCTCAGCGCTGCCACTTTCCAAAAGTTTGGGTTCTGAGTTCTGAGTAGCAAAGTCGGGCTAATTCCTCGCTGGAAGGTAGAAGATTTCCACGGCAGAGCCCACTTGCAGTGTTGGCTTTCGGTGTGGCGGTGGCCAGTGTGCCTCTGTGACCCCTGGACATGCAGGATACAAAGCAGAATATATCCACAGTCCTCCCCAGCAGGCACTGAAGGGCTCTAGCTGTGGAGAGGCTCAGCTAAAAACCTCAGCTGTAGACTAGGAAGGGGTGCAAGGAGCCCCCAAGACTGTGCATGGGCCCCTTACAAATACTTGGCCACCAATTCAGCAGAAATGAGTTTAATTTTGTAGAGATGCTTGCTTTTAATGTTGGGGTGCTCAGGATATGCGTAATTTCAGAAGCACTTGAGATTAGAAGCTAGGGGAGGGCTGTCTCCCCATCTCTGGGCACTTGCTTTACCACCAGGTGAGTGGAGAGGGCCTGTGGGCTCTGTGGCCAGCCTCTTTTTGCCTTCATGTGCCATCACATAGAGAACAGAGGACTCTGAGGGCTCTGGCTTTCCCTGTCCCTAGGGGTGTCCACCTCTCCCCCTGAGGTGGTGACCTGACTTGGAGTTGGCAGAGGCAGATAACTGACTACCCTGGACTCTGGCAGAGCATTGGGTGTCCAGACCACCAGGGCCATGGAGAGGCTGGGGGACCTAGAGTCTTCCTGCAAGAAAGAGCTCTGAGGCAGTGTCCAGAGGGCCATGGCCCCTGTGGTGTAGGCCAGTACAGCTGTCTAGGGACAGAGGTGAGGAGACTTCCCCAGGTCATTTATTTGCTCAAGGAAGGGATGGCATCTAGGTACCTCTGAAATGGCAGACACTTGTTGCTCCAGAAACAATGTCTCTCAGCGGCAGCAGCAACCTCCCGTCACTCTCTCAACTGCTGTCTGTGTCCCATTTCTGTCACTCTTGGACTGCAGCACCTCACCAACCCCTAAGTTACAGTCCAGCCGAGGCAAGCATGCCCTGCAAAGGAGGGAGTGACTGGGAGTAGCTCAGAATGGAAGTCGTGGTCTCTGCACAGTGCTAGGCAGAGGACCATGGCACAGCATGGGGAAGGAGCCAGACGCTGGCACTTTCCTTGCAAGAGATTCCTGTCTTTCTATTAAAGATCAGCGTCCCTAAAACTTGACATCCACCAGCAGCAGTACTCAAGGCCAAAAGAGATTTGCAGACCTCTGAGCGGGGCCTCCTCCAGCCCTCTCTCCAGCAGGTTGTAGCCTGAGGGAAGCATGTTCCTGGGGAGCCCCTTCTGGGAGGAAGGAAGGGGACAGCACTTGGACATTCCTGAGCTCCAGCCTCCCTCATGACTACCTGCCTCAACCCAGCCACCCTTTCCAGCGGTGTCCCCAGCAGCCTGGCCTGTCCCCACCTCCTGGTGCCTCCGCAAGAAGCTGCCACCTTCCCAGCTCCAAGGCACTCCAGTGGGCTTCCCAGCCGGACCACCATCCCCAGAGCGCACCGTTATTCGGCGGAGGCTGGCGGAAGACAGCGGCTGGGAGGAGCGCCGGGCTCCAAAGTTGTGCAAGTGGCGCCCGGATCTCGCTGCAGCCGCGCATCTGCACCAAACTTTGTCCACGACAAGTGAAAGCACACTCTGCAGCGTGCGCACGTGCAACACACACACACACACACACACACACACACACACACACACACACTTCCAGTTGCAAACTCGCCTGTGTTTGGAAACTTCTGCACGCTTCCCGTTATTTCCTGAGGTCCCGCTGTCAACTTGCAGCCTCCGAAGTTTTAGCAGTTTTTCCTGAAGTTCCCTCCACCCTCCTCCGCCTTCCGCCCCGGCCGAAGGACTGACCTGTGGAATCCATGTCGGGTTCCTCCAGTAACCCACAATGCATGCTCTTCCCATGGACAGCACAGGCGGCCCCCAAAAGTCCTGAAGCTCGGGGATCCCCTGTGCCAGAGACGCTTGCTTGGGGAGGCGGGAGGGAGGGAAAGGAGCAGAGAGCGGTGCGGAGAGCGAAAGCACAGGAGGATCAAAGAGGAAGGGGAAAGAAAGAGGGAGAAAAAGAGCAGGAAGACAAGGAGCGCGCGGAGCGCGGAGGGCAGGGAGCGGCCGCGCAGCCGGCGAGGGGACGCTCGGTAATCCAGCCGGGCCGGGCCAAACCCGTCAAAATGTTTGCGGATGTTTCATGGGAAAAAGCATCATTTTATAGCAGCCCCATGGGAGCGATGTCATTGATAGGCCAGCCGGCCTGATGAATGGCCGCTCCTCAGATGGGGCCGTGGCCAGGCGCACTGTGAAGCCCTTTGTGGGCCTGTTTTGAATAAGAAAAGCCGCCTCAGAAAGGGGGGCTCGGGCGGCGCGATCCCGGCCCTCCGACTTCCCCCTTCTATTATAGCATTAGCAACGTTTTTCTTATTTAAAGTTCCAGAGGCCTTCCCCAGCCCTGCCCGGCGCTCATTATGGGCGAAATCAAAATTGGCTTAGATGCGGCCCCTCCCCCACCCCTCCCCCGCGGCCCCGCGCCGTACAGACCGGGGCGCAGGACTCGGGCGGGGATTTGACGCGCCCACGCGTGGGCCCCACTCCTCCCGCGCCCTCTGCCCTCCTAGGCTCCCCCTGGGTGCCGTCTGGGGTGAGGGCCCTGGAAGTGCTGGGAGAGACGCAGCGTCTTCGTCCACGCAGACCCGCGGACACGCGTGGGGTGGAGGCCTCGGGATCCGAAGTCACAGACCTTGCCCCGACCTCAGAGGCCAGAGAATGCTTGGCAGGGAGGGGTGAGGGTCTGGCCATGTCCGGAACTTTCTGTCCTGCTGTGGGCCGCTGTCCTTAACCCTGTCCCTGCCGCTGTCCCCAGCTCCGACCCTCCCTTGTCCTGTCTCAGCCTCCCTGGATTTCTTCCCTCCGTCTCTTTGTCCCTTGCCCGCTGTGGTTCCATCCCTATAGCCCTGTCCGTCGGTCTGTCCCCTCCCCTGTCGCCCCATCCTCTGTCCCCTCCCCGCCCGCCGGGCGCCGCTTTCCCAGGGACCCCTCCCGGAGGCGCGGGCGGGGCTGGGCTGGCAGTGGAAGTGGGGGGCGGCGGCTGCACCCCGGCCCGCAGAGTGGCCGCGCGGTGATTAGAATATGAATGGTCCTCGCCACCATGGACAGAGGCAGCGCGGGCGCCAGCCGGGCGGGGCGACCCGGACTGCTCCACGCCGGGCGGGGGACCCTGGGGATCATGGGGGACGCGGGGACAGAGCTGGCTCAGAGTGGGGGTCACGGCGCACGAGGAGATGTGGGAGGCGTCGCACAGAGTGTAGAGCCTGACATGGCTCCCCAGAGTCGGATTCAAATTCCGCGCTGAAATCCTTCACTTTGCGGACCTCTGCCTCCCAGCGTGGGAAATGGGCAGAGCCGCCTGCCGGCTGCAGTACGCTCCCCTCTGGAGTCGTGGGTGCGAAGGAGCCCAGGCTGCTGTTCCCTCTGCTTGAGCTCAACCCGGCCCCCACAAGGTTCCCGGCTGCTCTGGGGTATAGCGCAGCTTCTCAGGGCCCTGCCGTTTGCTCTGTCAGGAGTTCGGTTCAGTCCTCGTGGGTAGAGACCCTGGCTCACAGAGCAGTCAGCGGTGCCTGGAGGGGATCCCTCCGCGCACTGCCCCTGCGCCCCGCCCCCGCAGCCTTCATTGTAGGCAGAGCAGGTGGCAGTATGGTCCCCAGACCAGAGAGCTGGCACCAGCCTGGGTACTGGGGGGAAGGAGTCCTTGAAGGGCACTGAGGGACTGGGGTGCTCTTGGGCAGTTGAGAGGGTTTAATCACTGCCGCCAAGTGGGCTGGTGCCTGGGGCAATGTCAAATAACAGCCCCAAGGAGAAGGGCCTGGAGGGTGGGTGCTGCCTCCCCTGCCCAGGCTGTGAGCCTCAGGGCACCTGGCCCTTGCCCAGCAAGCCTTAACTTGGGAGCCCAGAACTTGGAAGAGTAAAGAATTGAAAATAGCAAGCATTCCTTGCTTGGCAGGTGTTTATTGAGCAGCAGCTATGTGCTAGTAGGTGCTACCCTCAGACCAGCAAGGACCAGGACAGAACATGAATGCATTTGTGTGTGTGGCACATGGACTAGCTACTCCGGCGTGTTTGTGAAAACTGAGCTACGGAAACTGAGGCTTTGTGCGTCTTTCTGCGTCGTCTATTTCCAGTGATGTGCCAAAGCCTGCTGACCGCTGACCCAGCAGGGCTCCCACGCACTCTGTGGAGCACTTTATGGAGCTTTGCTGTCCCCTCGCTCACAGGAGCAAGCGTGGCTCTTGCTCTGGGCAAGCACTATGGGGTGTCATGACCCATGAGACTCCTGCCCCATGGAAGGTGGCAGTTGGTGGTGGACATGCACAGGAGGGGAGAGGTTCTGTCAGGAGCTGGTATAACACAGGCCTCCTGCGGCTGGAAGCAGGAGCAGGTGACTACAGGGATGGGCTGCATCTGCCCACGGAGGCCACTCTGTCACGTGGAAGGCAGTGGAAGCAGCAGGCAGGGGTCCCTGGGAGGGAGGGACCACTGTGGCCAAAGGGGACACCTCTAGTGCCAACAGTGCTCTGGAGGCCCCCACTTGGCCAGCAGGGTGGGCAGAGTGGTGTCCAGGTTCTGTTGCTGCCTCATTCTGCAGAGATGACAGGTGGCAGGAGCAGGGTGGCCTGACATGCCTGTAGGACTTCCGGTGGTGATCAGGGGTGGGCAACCTGCCAAGGCCTGGGCTAATGAGGTCTTCACAAGATGTGATCAAAATATGCGGAGTGCTTTTGCTGAGCGCCTTCCAGCAGAAAGACAGCTCCTAAAAATGCAAGGCTGGGCTTTCATCAACCTAGTCACCAGGTCTGACACTGGCAACTTCCAACTCTTCCCCCAAGTCAAAATGAATCATGCAAAGGAGACATTTTGAATCTGCTCAGGACATGGAGACAGCCAGGACAGTGCAAGTAAAGACACTCAGGAGATAAGATGCCAGAGTCACTGCAGACAGTGGTCAGATGATGGAGAAGGCAGGCCAGAAGGGGGGAGAGGATCTGAGCACCCTGAGGGGAACTGAGGGTCCTGTACTCAAGACCATCAGGGTGTGGGGCAGCCTGGCTGACAGTGGCCTGGACCTGCTGCCTGTGCTGACTGAACCCCGGCAGCCACTGGCCCTGGAATGAGACAGCACAGAGGGACCAGAGAACCCTGCATGTGCTGAAGGGCACCTGGACTCTGGGCACCCACAGACCCTGGGGCGAGGACCACGTGTTTGTGGGCCAAGAATTGGCAGAAATTGTGCTGTCCTCTCCTAAGATGCTAAGGCTTTCCTCCTGTTTATGGAGCCTTTGCTAGGAACCAGATAGCTTAGGCAGGCACAAGGGCCAGGGGTTCCATCATGCTGGCCCTATAGCCCCTAGGGCATGCTGAGAAGGCTTGGTGGAGTGCACCTATAATCCCAGCACTTGGGAGGCTGAAAACAGGAGAATCACTGAGTCTGATCTGTATAGTGAAACTATGTAGACGCTGCACTGAATACATTTGGGGAGGGGGAGATCCTACATCTATCTTTATACATGAGAAGTTGAGTATTGAGTGACTTGTGCAGGATCATACAACAGGTAACAGCAGTGTCCTGATTTTAGTCCAGGCCACCTGTATCTGGAAAAAAGCCACTGACAGAATGGACACCAGGACAGCAGGGTCTTTGGGGATGGTTGCTCCTTGGGAGGTGACAGCTGCCCCTTGGAAGGTGACAGCATTCCCTTGGGAGGTGATAGCCTCCTCTTGGGGGGCTCATCTAACCACACAATTGCCCAGGAGATTGACCCTGGAAGAACCTACTTGCCCACACTGCACACGTGGCTGCAGGAGCCCTGGAACCACAGGACATGGTTCCTACCTATTGTGCTTCATGTCTAGGTGTCCCCCCAAAGCCTCATGCAGTCATCTGGCAGGCTCTGGGGCTTGTGACTCCTGGGGCTCTGGGTGTGAGGGCTACACCTGCCCTGGGTGGCAGCCTGCATAGGACAAAAGGCAGGGCAAGAGGCCTGCCCTCTGCTGCTCTGCCTTTTTTGCTTTTGCTGTTTTCCATCACCATGAACAGCTGCCCTCTGCCATGTGCCATGCTGTCTTGGAGCCGGCCAAGTGCGGACAGAGATCTCACAAACTGTGAACTAAATAAATCTTTCCTTTCTGAATTCTGGGTGTTGGGTATTTTATCCAGTAATGAGAGGAAACTACCTCAGCTACCGAGCAACTACCTCAGCTCATCTCAGCCAACAGAAGCCATTCCTCTCAGCGTCCTGGCACACAGGGGCTTCATCTCCATGCTGTGCTGTGAGGAGGACCTTGTCCTTCCTGACCCCTCAGGAGCCCTGGAGCTCACAGCCACAGCCAACAGACATGTCCACACCACAGCCCTTTTGTCCAGCCTCTCACTTCCAGTCTCCATCACAGCTTGGCTGCTTCTCCAGGACATGTCCTTCATGGCGTGCTCTGCTTCCGTAGGGCCCTGAACTAGGGTCCTGTCCTGGCCCCTCACTGCCATGGTGGTCCTACCTGGGAGGTCATCTGAAGGAATGTGTTTTAGCTGGTCACATGGCTACTTCCAACAAAACTGAGTCCTGTTAGCAAGGAAGAAGTTAAACATGGACGCTGCTAAGCACATGGTTTCAGTCAGATGGATTCCTCTCCAGCCTTCCCAGGCACAGCCCACCCCTCTACTGATGTGTGTGGGTCCTCGCTGAGCCTCCCGTAGATTCCCAGTCTTTCCCAGCAGGCTACTCTAAGTCTGGAGTCTCCCTGGTCTCGAAGTGCTTGCCAGCTACAGCTTGAGTCTCTCATTCCCAGCCTAGATAATCTTCTGGAAAGAGCTGAAGTCATAAAACCTCCTGCCTCCTGACCATCCTTTCCCGGCACCTCCTGCGGCCCTTGTGCCTGCTGCGTCTCTGAGAGGGCGTGTTTCCAAGGTGCCAGGAGCGTGGGCCAGGCATGGGGTGACTCAGCCTGCTCCTGTCCTCAGCTCTGCTGCTGAGTTCAGGGACTATTCATCCCTCCCACCCTGCTCCTGGCTGTGGCTTGGCCCTGTGTTGCCTGGCAGCTGTGACAGGACAAGAGGTGAGCAGAGGCTTCCAGTGGGCAATGCTCTGATTGGGCCCTCACCTGAGAACAAGATGTCCCTGTGGCTGCTGGCTCTAGGGGACTGAAGAGGCTCTTTGAGCAGATGGAACCTAGACCCAGCCTGAGGCTGTGCAGATGGCCTGTGCCACCTGCAGCCCTGTGTTGGGGACAGAGATGCTTCTGGGGAGCCCTGTGTCTGCAGCAGTGATAGACTCTGGGAGCAGAGACTGGGTGAGGCAGGTCAGAATCCAGGGATAGACAGAAATGAGGTGGTGGGACAGCAGTGGACTGAAGGTGGGAGAGGTGCTTGGGCCCGCAATAGGACAGACCAGGCTCCTGTGGACCAGATGGGGGCAGTAAACAAGGAGGGCAGGGGCAAAACCTGGTGGGCCTGTGAGGTAGGCCGGCACCATGCATCAGCACCACACATTCTGATGCTCTCAGGCTTGCAGCTGAATGGAACGGTGAGCACCCGAGGTACAAATGTAAGACACTGCTGTTCCCACACAAGGTCCCTGCCTAGTCCATGGGGAGCCTGTCAAAAACACACTGCACAGATCCTGGCCTCTGAGATTCTGATTTGAGTCTACACTGGGTCCAGCAATATACACTCTGAAGGGGTTTATTATAAAAAATTGCAATAAGTATAAAATAAAGGGAAATGCATAATGAGTCTTCTGTATATTCATCAGCTTTCATGGAGGAACAAAATGCCTGACATCTGCACCTTAAAACAGGAGTAGGGGTGGTACTGAGGCTCATGGTTTAGGGGCATTCAGTCCGCTGCTGGCTGGTTCCCAGGCAGGGACAACACAGTAGAAGGGTAGGCAAGAGCCTGAGAGGAAGCCTCAGGGCTGCTTTGATTCTCAAGCTGGGCAGACATGAGCAGAAGTGGGAGCTACTAACCTTGGTGAACCCCAAGCTGGTTGGGTGGAGAGCCCCTGTAAGAGCCATGGGCACACATCACCCAAGCTGGTCAGGGGTGCAGCCTCTGTGATGGCCGTGGGTACACATTGCCCAAGCTGGTTGGGTGGACAGCCCCTGTGACGGCCATGGATACACATCATCCAAGCTGGTTGGGTGGACAGCCCCTGTGACAGCCATGGGTACACATCACCCAAGCTGGTCAGGTGGACAGCCCTTGCCATGGCCATGGCACTTGCCACTCAAGCTGGTCTGGTGGACAGTCATTGTGGTGGCCACGGGTACACATTACCCAAGTTGGTCTGGTGGACAGCCCCTGTGGTGGCCATGGGTACACATTACCCAAGTTGATCAAGTGGACAGCCACTGTGATAGCAATGGCACACATCACCCAAGCTGGTCTGGTGGACAGCCACTGTGACAGCCAGGGTACTCATTACCCTTGTGCAGCCTATGCTTATCCCCACACTTTTGGTCTGTTCCTGCATCTCCCTCCACTTCCAGCCACTTAATTCTGAAGCACATGCCAGATGTCATGTACCTTCATCCATCAGTACTCTTAGCATGTCTCGGAAATACAAGAATTAAAGCAACACAGCTACCAGGCATAGAGGCACACACCTATAATCTCAGCACTTGGAGGCTAAGGCAGGAAGAGGGCTGTGAGTTCCAGGCCAACCTGGGCTACATAGTGAGTTCAAGGTCACCTTGAAATACACAGTGAGATTCTGTTTCAAAAAACAAAACAAAATAAAAAACAAAAACAAACCGGCCATAACTTCATTATCACACTCAAAATGCCAACAATAATTCCATAACCATCAGACAGCCACTGTGCAAATTTGGTTTCTTGTCTAGCACTAGTCTTAAAGATGGTTTGTTTGAATTAAGGTCCATACCAGAGCCACACAAAACAAGTGGCTGCTCCGTAAGACTGGACATGGCTCCTCCCTATTCTACTTCCTTATTTGTTGATGAAGCTGTGCCACCTGCCTCACTGTGCAGCCAGTGGCTGCTGTAGGTAGATTGTGTCCCAGGCGGCCGGCCATCCTTCTCCTGTTCCCATAGTTTCTGTGAACTATGAGCTGGGTCTTCAGGCTGCATGGGGCTCAGGTTTAAGATTGGGGCAAGAGTGGCCCAGGGATGCAGTATGCTTTCAGGGTCCCCTGGGACGCTGCGATGTTCATGTGGCCAAGGAGGCCAGGCATGGTCCAATCCTGGGCCCACTTCTCACTCAAATCCGTGAACTTGTCCAAGCCTTTTTGTAGATTTCAACCAAGCCCTGTCCTTGGTAACTGCCTTGTATGGGACTGGGCCTTTCCCAGCCTTGTTACAGGAAGTGAAGTATTTCCTCATGACCATCAGACCAGCATCTATTTGCTGGACTCAGGGTGCACTGAAAGTACATCCCCAGCTCTCCTTAGACTTTATTTGGGTCCTGTACTAAGTTGCCCAGGCTGGCTTTGAATTCAGAATACTCCTGCCTCAACCTCCCAAGGAGCTGGCCTATAGCTGGACACCACTGTGCCCAGTGACTCTGCTGTCTCACCCGTCTCTTGCTGTTGGCTGTGATCCCCTGAGTGATAGGCAGGCAATGTCTTTACAGTGGTGTGCATGTATGTGCCGCAGTTTAGGGTAACAATACATTGTCATTACTAAGACGACTGCTGTAACAGTTTAGGGTCTTTTTCCTGTAACTCATTTTGTTAGAGTTTACTCAAATTCTACGACTCAATAATTGATTCAAAGTCCCTTGAGGAGAAATCCTCGGCCCTTATTAGTGTGTAGGACGCTTTGTTGTTCCTGATCATTCTCCGGGCTCTGAAGTCAGCATCGCAGGAAAACAGGAGAGATTCCAATTCCTTTGAGCAGTGCTAGCAAAATCACTCCCTACCTATAACCTGTTGGAGTCTTCATCTCTAAAGTGGGTTTCTGAAAATATACATTGAGTTCAATATTTAAAAATTATTCTCATAATCTGACTTTTTATTTACTTTATTTGTTTTGAGCAAGGGTCTCAGTATATAGTTCAGGCTGGTCTTAAAATTGAGGTGATCCTCCTGTCTCAGCCACGGAGGGCTGAAACTACAGGGTACACCACTATTCCTGGGCTAATCTCTGTCTTTTTAATTGGTGTAAGGAGTCATTCATAAAATGACTTGCTACACTGGTGTAAAGGTTAGCCATGTCAGTAGCTGTTTTCCATCCATTGCCAAAGATCTCTTTTCTTGCCATGTTTGACTTTAATTATGCATTTTATTTCCTCTCTTAGTATATTATACTTCTTTTTATAAAACATTAGTGGTTGTTCTAGTGCCTTTGACACAAATTTCTAGTTCACCTAAGTCCATCTGTAAGTGACACTACCTCCCATGTCCCCAGGCTTCTGAGGCAGAGCAAGTCCAGCCCCTCTCTCCTGTCCCTGTGACACTGATGGCATGTGCTCACTGTGTCCTAAGTGATAGCACCCATTTCATTGCTTCTTTAAAAAACAGCAAAAATCCTTCAGACTGATTAAGAGAGAAATAGCTGGGCATGGTGGCTCGTGCCTGTAAGGTAGCACTCTCAGAGGCTGAGGCAGGGAAGGTTGTAAGTTGGAGCCCAGCCAGGACAATGTAGGAAGATCCTATCTCAAACTTCAAAAAACAAGGGATAGGGAGATAGCTCTGTAGAATAAGAGCTTGCCTGGCAAGCACAAGGCCCTGAGTTCAATCCTTGGTACTGAAAACAAAAATTACAAAAGGGCAGGGGATGTGGCTCATCATGAAGGGCACATCTCCTGCACAAAAACAACAGTCAAAAGAAAGGAATAAGAGAATTGAAAGATTTTACTTCATCTTTATTTCTTCCTCTTTCAATGCTCTTATTTTCTTTCTATTTTATATCATGTCCCTTTCCTTTCACACTATTGCAAGGAAGGCTGGCTGCCCAGGATTCCCCCAGCTTTTGTTTGTCAAAGAATGTCTGTCTTCCTGCCATGCTTTTGGAGGTTAGTTGTGCTCGGTATAGAATGCTAGGTTGGTAGGATTTCTCTTAATATAGTGAACATGCCACTCCTTTCTCTTTGTTTGCATGATTTTGGACAACTCTCATGACTCTCATCCCTGTTTCTTTATGACTGAAGTGTTTTCTTTCCCTGTAGCTCTTTGACTTTCTCTTTCATTTCTGCATTTGGAGTATGATAAGTTTACATGGGGGGTTTATTTTAGCATTCATTCTGTGGTGTATGACATTAATTTTGGCAAGTTTTCGACACTGTTACTGCCAACTTTTTCCTTCTGATATTCTAATTATGCCTATGCTGCTTATTGAGAAACTGCCTTACAGTTCCTGGATAAATATATTTTGTTGTTGGTTTTGATTATGTTTCTCAATGCTGAAACAAAATAGATACCCGAAGTTAAAAGAGGAAAGGTTCACTTCAGCTTAGAGCCTGGAGATATTTCAGTCTGTAACTGGCTGGTTCCAAGGCAAGGTGGCCTGGCAGAGGGGCATCACAGAGGAGAAACACTTCATGAAGGTGAGGGCAGCCAGTGCCAAGTGGCAAGCTACAGGCAGCACACTGGTCCTCTTCCTGCCCTTCATATTTGCATCTGGAGTCAGCTCAGTGGTCTAAGCACCTGCCGGGCACACACAAGAACTCAGTTTCGATACCTCGTACTGCATGCCATGCTGCCCCCCCCACTCTCCTCGACCTCCGGGATCCTCCTGCCTCAGCCTCCCATGTGCTGAGATCACAGGTGTACACCACCATGCACAGCTCTACAATTTAACAGTAAAAGGACACAGCAAGTTTTGTCCTTGACCTCTTAGAAAAAAAGCTCAACAGCAGCAAGACAAAGGTCAGGAACCCTCACAAGATTTGTTTCACTCTTAGTAACACCTGATTCCAGAACTATACAACTATAAGATCAACCTTTCAGGGCATTTTATACTTTTCATTGGCTAAGATCAGCACATATAACTCTATACTACAACTTTTTTTCTTTTAAGAAAAACTTAAGACTAGTCAGTATTAAGAAATCTATATTTTTGTATAAAAATGCATCCACTTTATGAAAAGCCATGAAAGGTATGTCTGAACTGTACCAAATGAAATCAGCATTTTTTCAAAGTCTATTTATAGTTCAAAGCCCAAAGTAAATAAAAGTAAATCTCCTTTGTGGGGGGCCACATACTGAGGACTGAACCCAAGATCTTTGTCCTGAGCCCCTTCTAAAAAAATTTAGGGGCTGGCAAGATAGATCTGTGGTCTAAAGCACCTGCTTAGGCAAGCTTATCCAAGCACAGGGACCTAGGTTCAATCCCTGGGGTGGGCTGAGCTGGCCACACACATAAAAAAAATTTGTTTTAAACTTTGAGATACAGTCTCCCTCAGGCATCCTGCCGAACCTCCCGGAGTTCTGAGCATCGCTTCTGTGTTTGCGCATGAGCACAGCTCACACTGAACCTCGGGCCTCATGAACAATAGGTAGTGGTCTGCCACTCCACTGCTTTCCCAGATCTACTCACTTTAAACCCCAACAGGAAAAAATCAGTTTACTTTTCTGTCTGGTCCCAACTTAAGTATGCAAAGCCTGAAGAAAAGGGAACTTAAAAATCACTCCAGAAAGCAAACACAGGAACCAGCCAGTTGAGTGACCATTTCTTTAAACATCCCAACAGAGACTTTGGATTACTCCCCCTGTGGCGGCTGTGGCCTTAAACACTGCTCTACCTGAAGTGTGGCTGGGCTTGGCCCTACTTTGAGACATTGAGACATTATCCTAGGGATGCATCTCATGAGGGAGTCAGTACGTGAGGCTTGTTTGATCAGAAATACAGTGAATGTCAAATTTCAACCTAATTCTATCACAGTACAAGGCACATGGCCACGAGTCCCCCCAAACCCTCCCCCTTGCTCCCACCACTCCTCCCACCACTCATGCCACTCTCTGAAGCAGCTCTGGAGTCCTCTTTCTGCAGACTTTACTTGTGCTTTTGTCGCTACCTTGATGTCTCTGAATCAATTTACAACATTGACCTCTCACAGCCATTTGAACTTAGGGAGGAGCTGGAAGTGGCCTAGTGGAGATCCATAAACAAGCTAGATGAGGACAGAGCTCGATCTTACTAGCTGCCTTTCCGTCAGATGTCACCTGGCCACTGAAGTGGCCATGTCTGTGATCACAGCTCATAAAGAGGGTTCCAGGCCTCATACACTGTGTCTGGCTCCTGTCCTCTGGGGCCACTCTTCTCACCCCGGATGGCTATGAATGCCAGGGTACGGTGGCCTCTCCATTCCATTCTCTGGGACCAAAAGGAGAGAAGAGCGTGGATCTCCTTTTGCCCTTTTTCAAGAGCAGGAGAACTTCCTGGTGCTCCTTGGCTGTGTCCCTCCCAAGCAACCGATCGTTATATCTGTCCCTTACCTAGTGGCAGGAAGAGGGCAAGCAAATCTCACAGTGAGCTAAGGTTAACCCGCAGCCTTCCTTGGGCTGGGAAGAGCCTGCCCATCCTCCTCCGAAACACAGGGTGCCCAGATCCAGAGCCACATGTGAGCGGCCAGCCAGGAAGCAGCAGACGTAGGCAGCAGCAGCTGCATGGATGGGGACCTGCGGCCTGGGGCCTAGCTGTGCCCGGCCGGTTACAGAGTGGACATGTCCTCCATGAATCCATCTCCACCCATGAGCTGCCTGGATGAGTTTCAGCCACCTTCCTGGATTCCCATTGGGTCACCTCTGGGGATAGCCAAGAGCCTCGCTCCCTCCTACTGCTCAAGGCCAGATCTACATAGCCGGGCCCTGAGATTTGCAAGGCAGCGGGAGTCCTTAGCTTGGCAAAGGCACTCATACCATGCCCACGGGAAGAGTGGATGTATGGGGATGGAAGTCTGCTTTGGGCGGCCTGGGCTTTGCACACAGCAGACAGGCCATACTCAGGGACAGCGTGTCCTGTGAATTGATGAATTCTACTTTTTTAAAAAAAGTATCTATCTATCTATCTATCTATCTATCTATCTATCTATCATCTATCTATCTATCTATCTATTTATTATGGACAGCATGGCATGTGGTATCAGGGATCAAATCTTGGTCTTTGTGCTTATCAGGCAGGCACTTAGACTGCTGAGCTATCTCCCCAGCCAATCATGAATTCTACTTTTAACATTCACATAAGACTGGAGAAGAATCATGGACACAGTTCATGGAATTCCAAGAGAAATTTCAGTGTGATTTTAATGAACTGGGAAGTATACATCCTGTTTCTTTGAAAATAAGATCTAATCAAAGAATGATCACTTTTGAAAACTAGAAATAAAAAATGTTATAATATTGAGAATATACAAAATCCACCAAAAATTCACACATTGGGAAAAGAAAAGCTTGTATAAATATTCTGATTCTAAATTTGAGACATTGTGGGATTAATACATGTCACCTCTGGCCTCTACAATTACAAAAAGTGCTCCAAGTGGTTGCTATGAGCTTCCAGACACATACACTAGCAGGCGAACTGCTCAAGTGTGCACATGTCTTGGTGGCCTCTGTGTAAAGAACTCAAAAGCTAGTCTCTCTCCCAGAGTAAAAGACCCAAACCAAAAAATGGGCATCTGAATCTGCCACAGCCACTTAGGAGCAGATGTACAAGTGACCAATAAACACATGAAAAATGTTCAACATCCTGGCCACTAGGGAAATACACATTTAAGTAATGCAAGGTTCCACCTACCCGCCGCAGAGAATGGCTGTCATCAAGAACTCAACCAATGACGAATGTAGGCAAGGCTGTGGGGTCAAAGGAAGCCTGCACACTATGGCTGGGGATGTGGACTAGTATAGCCACTATGGAAATCTGTAGGGAGAGTCCTCGAAGAACTAAAAGTAGGACTCCCATGTGATCCAGCTGCACCCTCCTAGGAAACTTCCCAGAAGAGTTAGTGCCACCTAGTCATGGCGATCCATGCACACCCACATGGCAGCATGGCTCCTAAAAGCTTAGTCTTGGAAGCAGGCTCTATGTTCATCCACAGACAAATGGAATAACACCTGGCCTTTGTACATGATGGAGTACTACTATGCCACTAAGAAGAATAAATGTGAGTCATCTGGAGAAGAACGGAAGGGCCTTGAGGCCATATTGCAAAGTGAAATAAATCAGATGCACAAGCGTCACCATCACGCGGTGAAACCCAAAGTGTAAGTAATCAAAGAGCAAAACCAAGCAGAAGGGAAGGAAGATTTTTTTGCAAAAGGGAAGGGGACAAAGAGATGGGGGAGCTGGACGTGGTGGCTCACCCCTGTAATCTCAGCACTTGGGAAGCTGAGGCAGGAGGATCAGTGTGAGTTTGAGACCAGCCTGGGCTGCAAAAGTGAGCTCAAGGCCAGCCTGAACTGCATAGTGAGAACCTGTCTCAAAAAGACAAAAAAAAAAAAAAAAAAAAAAAAAGAGACGGGGGAGTGGGAGGAGGAGAAGGACAAGAATTGCGATGCGTTACATCCATGTACCAACTGCCCTGGAGGGACAGGCTTGCCATGGACCATACACATGGACTAATAATAGGGGAGCTCTGGGGAGAAGCGAGGCCGCTGCACCAGCCTGCCCCTGAACGTGCACCTACCAGGGATGCTGTCATTTCCATGGGTTGGCAGGCTGTTCAGTATCTTACTGACCCCCAAGAGCCACCTTCCTCTGAACTGTAACAGTGTGCATCTTTGCCCCCAATCTGTGGTGTCATTTTCTACCTGTCCTTCCAGGCACTCAATGTCATTCGTGTAAAGAAAATCTTAGCCAAATGCAATGCAAAGGGCAAGGACCTGTTGCTCTAGCTGGTGCTTCTCGAGTGCCAGTGAGGCTGGCCACCTTCTCTTGCGTCATCTGGCTTCATCATGCACTTTGTCCTGGCTCATGGGTGGTCGCTGTGACTGCTGCCTGCAGTCCTGGCTTCTGTGCTGTCCCTTGTGGAACCCTCTCTCCTGCATGTGGGCAGACCTCAGAGTGCCTTCTAATGAAGAAAATGTGGCCAAGGAAATGTGCTGTCACTTCTACTTTTTAAAATTCTATGCTTTATTTCTTTAGGGGTCTTCTCCTAAGAAGTATTCTTGTCTCCAAAATTACAAATAGAACATCATCTGAGCATTTAATACATCTGGCTCACCTTCATAGTTTTTTTTTTTTTTTTTTTTAACCATTTTTCCACTAAAACTATTCCCTTAGCGTGTCGCTCTTTGGTTGTCGGGACACAATGTCCTGCACCCATGCTGCAAGCACAGGTTTGCTTGGCCTATGGCCTCCGAGGTTCAGTCCATGGGCTACTGGCCCCAAGGAAGAAAGAGCAGGGCCCAGAGGCCTGGCGGAGGACAGCTGCTCACCTGCAGCAGCCAGGCAGCAACCCCAAAGCAGAGGAAGAAGGGAGGAGCCAGGGAGGAAGCACCCAAAGACACCTGCACAGTGCGGAGCAGGGCCGCCTCCTCACCAGGACCCCTTTCGGAAAGCACCATCAGCCACAAAGCTCACCAGTGGAGTCATCTTCTGGGGAGGCCAACACCTGGGACACAATCCCTTTCCCAAAGCCCCTCCTCTGAGCACAGAGGACTGTGTGTGTACGAGTGTGGTAGAGAGGCTCTTGATCGAATCTGTAACGGTCAGTTGATGCTGTCATAACAAATGTTGGAGAGAATAACTTTCTTACAGTTCTGGAAGCAAGATGTCTCCAAGCTCAGAGAGCCTGGCTTCTGCAGAGGAGCTCCCCATCAGCTTGCTGGTCCTCACGTGGCCTGTGTGTGAGGGGAGGTGACCTTTTCTCCTCTTCCTCTTCCTTTCGTTCATCATTGGCTTCTTCCTCACCTCCTCCTTCTGCTTCTTCTCTTTCTTCCTTTCCCTACAATTTTTTCTTCTTTCATTCCTCTTCTTCTCCCTGTTTCCCCCCCAATTTTCCTTTTCCTTCCCCTAATTCTTATTTCTTCTCTTCCCTCTTCAGCTTTTCCTTTTTTCTCCTTTCTCTCTTCCTCTTCTTCTTTTCCTCCTCTTTCTCTTCTGCTTTTTGAAATGCTAGCACACAGGGTTCACTTGTGCTTGGATGCTCTTCAGCAGTAGCAGAGGCAGTTTGTCCCTGGTGTATATGGTCACAGTGAGAACCCTGCTCTTCAAGTGGCCGCACCTGCCTTCCTCCTAGGTGTTCTTGCTGCCACACATTTTGTTTCTTTTGTTTTGTTTACCTTTTGTTACTAGAAAAGGACAAATTTTTTTTTTTTTTTTTTTTTTTTTAGGGTCTCACTACTGAGTCATAGTGATCCTCTTGTTTGTACCTCCCAAGGGCTGGGATTACAGATGTGCACCACCACACCCAGTATCACTGGCTCAGCACGCTCTAGAGCAGGGACAGCGCGGCATGAGGGGCCAGGAACCGAACCCTGGCCCCTGTGCTTCCTCTAAGCAAGCGCTAAATCCGCTGAGCTATACTGCTGGCCCTGAAAAGGACAAAATTTTGTCTTAGAAAGAAGTAGCTAGTTCTAGAGAGCATCTAGTAGACCAGCCCTACTAGAAGTTGGGCTAGGACAGGGGCTGTCCACATGCCTCCTCTCCCCTGCTTTTTGCACCCATCCTAGCCAGCCCTGGGCCTGCCCAGTCTCCTTGGTTCTGGTGACTCAGGCTTCTACTCCATGGTGACACTGTCTCCTTGTGGGTCACAAAGTACTCTGTTCCTGGCCTCCCCAGGCCCAAGCTGCAGCTGGGCTCCTCTAGGCAATGGTCCCTTCACAGGTGGGGGACCCTCGGACCTCCTGGGTTCTCATGTCTAGGACTACATCACACCCTTTAGGCCCTGTGGCTCCGCAGAAAAGAAACTCCCAGCTGCACTGCCTGTTCCAAGGCCACTGTGAGTTACTGCCCTGTTCACTAGTTTGCAGTGATGTTTATTTGAGCCTAGCAATGTTTATGCATTTTGTTCATTTTGCTACTTGTTTTTCTTTTGGGAGGGATACTTCAATGCATGGACTTATAGTGCTATGACAAACTTGTAAAGTATTAAGTTTCAAAAATTTTGGCTCACTTCTCACTGGGACAATAGGTGGGGCTTTTTTGGTGGAAGATACCTGGTGACATAATCTTAAAAACTTTATTTTTCTGTACAATGGGTCTGATCTCATTTCTTTTTTCTAAGCTAAATGTTAGGGCTTTATATTTTTCCGGGAACCCATATCATTCCACTTAAAAACTGAACAATGACAGTAGGACAACTGTTTCAGTTTACTTTGAAATCATGCTCACCGGGCTTCTGCTGCCTGCTTTCTTCATTTGGTTGACACTGCATAAGCGTTCTGCAGCCCTGGGGAGCTGCACCTGCGCACAGCACATTCACCGCCTTTTTGACCTCCCTCCTCGCCCTCTCTGCTCCTCGCCCCAACTCTGTGCCGGCCACCTTATTTATTATTTTATGTTTAAAACTCTTTTGTTAGATGTCTTTAACTTTCCAATACATTGAATTCTGTCTTTAATTTTCCCTTCTGCTCTTGTTATGCATCTTCCTTATTCTTTAATTCCTTGAGTTAGATAATGAATTAACTTATTTTCATCTTCTGTTATTTATAGGTCTTGGGCAGTGCATGATTCTCTACATTACTGCAGCCATATCTCCTAAGATCTCGAAGTATTTACTGTCATTTAAAAAGTAAGAAATAAATTTGCCTGACCTCTCTGATCAGCAGCCGCGGTGCTTCTTTTCTTGGGCTTCTGGTTTTGACCTTGCTGTTGCCCACAGAAATCTCCCAGAAGCAAGATGGTGCACAACCCACGCGTTCGGCTTGCCACAGGCCTTCTGTTTAGGCTGGGCTCAACTTTCCTGTGGTTCTGTAAACTGTACCTGCAGGGAGATGGGGGCCCCGACTTCTATTTCTACCTTTTCTTTCAGTTCTTTTTTCTTTATGGATTTGTGTGGCATTATGTTTGGTATGGGAGTGCCAGTTTATTTTCTATTATAAATGGCTTTTATTTACCCATATGCTTTTTACTTTATATAAAAAAATTAATGCATAAACACACACATACATATATATACTATAATATATATTAATATAAATATATAAAATACATATCTCCCTGAGAATTTTGCCCCAAATCTCCACTTCAAACTTCCTTGACTGGGGGGGCACATGCTGCCCATCACCAGCTTGTGATGCAGGGTGAATCTTTTATTTGTAAAAAGTTAGTTGGTCCATTTGAATGTATTGATGGCAAAGGATTCATTTCGTGTAGTTTTAGCTGTTATCTTTTTTTTTTTTTGTATTTTAGGGAAGGATTTACAGGGTGTTCAGGGTCTCACTGCTAGACTGGACTTGTAATGATTCACCTGTTTGCAGCCTCCCAAGAGCTTGGATTATAGGCGTGAGCTACCATGCCCAGTCTCAATTGCCATTTCAACACACCCTGGGAGTAGTGGGGTGAGCATGGCAAGCCCCAGGATCGAACTCCCACAGCCCTGCAAGCTGTGTTATATCTTACACTCCATTTGTTTCTTTCTATAAACCTTTTTATTATGTGAGCTGTATTTTCTAGATTTCATTCTGTGCCTGCATTTCCTGATGTATTGGAAGATAGTTTTAATTACTTTGGTGACAGTGCTTTGAAAATTATTTTAGTGGGTTCATTCCCTGTAATTCTTTTTCTTTCAATAGACATCATTCACTGGCGTTCCATCAGATTGGTAGCGCCCCTCCCCCCGTCCTACCCAGCTTCTCCCCATTGCTAACTTTTAAGTTCACTGTACTATGCGTGTTTAGTTATTTTTGTGTATCTCTTGATAACGTTAGATATCCTTTATACAGGTACATGCCTTTATGCAGCCGTGTCCCCATTAGTGTTCTTAGTTTGCAGAGCTGGGGGTGGGGCCCAGGGCCTTGTCCTGTGAAGCAATCACTTTCCCACTCAACTATGCCCCAGCCCCAACTTAATCAGCTTGTTTATTTATGAATCCTGGTGCTGCTGGCACTGAAGCTCAAGCCCAGGGTCTCTCATGGAGTGAGATCCCCAACCTCCTTTATTTTTGTGTTTTGTTAACATGGGCCTTTGCTAATTTGCTTGGGCTGGCTGACCTCACATTTCTCATCCTCTTGCCTCATTTCAGAGTAGGCGGGATTGCAGATGTAGTTTTAAATATCCTTTGAGCTGACATTATAAAGGACAAGCTGGACAGTACAGAAATTCCCCAGAAGATATTTATGTTATTTGTTTCCATGGCTTTTATTTCCACAGCTTGTGCTCAGTTCCCTTATTAACACTAATGCTTATATGGTATACTTAGTCTTTTGTGAACCAGCATCAACATTATTAAAGACTAATATTTTATCCAGGTTTCCTTAGGCATTTTGTTTTTGATGTACTGGGCAGTGGATCCACAGTATTTGCCCTAAGCAACATCCCCAGATCTTTTAATTTTAAATTTTTGAGACAGGGTCTCATTAAGTGGCTAAGTAGCCCAGGCTGGTCTCAGATCTGTGATCCTCCTGCCTCGGCCTCCCATGGTGCTGGGCTTACAGGTGCACACCACCATGCCTGGCTCCTGAGGGTTTTTCCTAATGATCCTTCTCTGTTCCAAAATTTCATCCAAGATCTCATGTCACATTTAGTACTTATGTTTTCCTGAGGGTCTTCTTGGCTTGCTCTTCTCTGTCCCATTTCAACAGTGGGAGACCAGATTCCCATGATCCAGTTGTTGATTCAATTGCTCAACTAGGATACTGAGGTGGTAGTAAGAGCTGGTAACCTGCATCTCTGGGAGGAGTGACCTTATCAACAGGAGCTGTGCTCCACATCTATGCCTGTGCTGTCCTAGACTTCTCTAGTCACTCAGCTCTCTTCAGTGCGACTGTCAGGCCGATGTCATGAATCAGACTGTCTCCCGTGTGCTGCACTCCATCCTGTGATCCCCTAGTTCCCATCACTTTTTGCAAATTTTACATACATTAAGGTTGCTGTCCCATAAAGCTTATGGGTGCTTGACAAATTCCTGTGATCACATATTTACCATTATGTATCATATGGAATAAATTTTCCATCCTAAAAATTCCTGTAACTTCATCTTTGCACTTTCCTCTGGATCCAAAACCCTACCAACCAGTGCTAATTTTATTAGTGTTTTTTCTAAGAAATTTTATCTTTTCTTGGTCCTTTCAAGTAAAAATATATAATTAAGATTTATTGATGTTTTCTAGGGTCTTGATAGCTCATGTTTTTGTTGTTGCTGAGAGTAACATTCCATTTTGTAGCTGTTCCATGGTTTGATTATGGATTTATGCATTTATCAAAGGCTATCTTGGTTGCCTTCATTTTTGCAATGATGACTAAGGCCTCTACAAACATTCTCATGTAGAGTTCTCATTTTACTGGTGCATATCAGTAACACAGATACGATTTGCTTGTTGTACTGGCAACGCATATAACTCATTTTGATGGTTTTCACCCCATCATGTCCTCCTCCTTTTCCCCGAAGGCCCCCTTCTCATCATTGTCTGATCTCTACTTTCCTTTCTTCCTTTCCATGATTTCTCACGTAAGAGACTCTAAGTCTGGCTCATTTAGCCTAATACAACATACTCCAATTTGATCTATTTTCTTGTGAATGACATGATTTGTTCTTTATGGCTGAAGCATACACATGGCATCTTCTTCATTCATTCATCGGTTGACCGGCACCCAGGGCACCTTGGCGGCTTTGGTGGCTGAGCAGCTGCAAATTGTGCTGCAGTAAGTGCAAATGCATAAGCATTGCCACAGCAGGTCTTCAACTCTCTCAGGAATAAGCCAAGGAGTGAGAGAACTGGGTCAAATGGCATTGCTAACTCAGCCACCTGGGCTTCGTGTGGATGTGCTTCTCTGACCAGCTGGGAGCATGCCTAGCACTGTGACTGCTGGCTGCATGGTAAAGTTGCTCAGTAAAAAGCTGCTGTTCTATTTCCTGAAGTTGCCCCACTTCACGTTGCTACTAACAATGAACAAGGAGTGTCCTGTTGTGCTGCACTCTCACCAGAAATTCGTATGGGCAGAATATTTTCCTTGGACATTTTGTAGGAGCAAAGAGGTGTCCCTTTGTCATGTGCGCTTGAAACTCCCACTGGCAACACTATCGGTACCTTCTCATGTGCTTACCAAGCATTGTGGGTCTTCTTGTTGTGCTCGGATCTTGTTTACTTTTGTTGTTTATGACAGAGTTTATAGTTCTTTACATATTTTGAACACACATCCTTCACCAGATATGTGTTCTGAAAACATTCGCTTCTAGTCTGTGGTGTATCTTTCTCAGAGAAGTTCTTAATTTTAATGAATCTAACTTGTTAACTTTTTCTTCCGTGATTATAATTTTGGTGTATCTAAAAACCTCTCAAATTCCACTTTGCTTGGAAGTTTGGTTTTCTTCTAGAATTCTTCAGTTTTGAATATTATATTCAGGTCTAGGATCTATTTTCAGCTCATTTTCATGAAAAGTGCAAAATCCTTGTAGGGCTTACTGTCTGGCACTTGGACACTATTAGTTCAGAGCCATTTACAGAATGGACTACTCTTTTTACACCAAGTGCCTTCTGGTCAGTGGCAAGTGACCTCTCCTCCTGCGAGTTTATTTATTTTCTGTACTTTGTCCCATTCATCAGTGTGTTGATTCTTTCACCAGTATCACTGTACTATCAATGTCTTGATTACCATAGCATTATAAGTTTTGAAATTGGGTGACATGAATCCTCTAACTTTGTTTTCCTTTAGGACTGTTTTACTTCTTCTTGGCCTCTTGTCTTCCCACATGAACTTTAGAATCACTTTTCAATACCCACAAAGTAACTTGCTAGGACTTAGGTGGAGCCTGAGCTTTCTGATCCACGAACACTGCACAGCTGTTTCTTTGGCTCTCTGGTTTGTCTGACTGCCATTTCCTTATACAGACAGATCCTATAACAGTTTTTTAAAGGTAGATATCATGGCCCATGTGGTTCTTCTTCATACTCGAAATAGGAGCCGGGAACGTAGCTCAGTGGAAGACTACTTGTCTAGAGTGTGCTAGGTCCTGGGTTCAATTCCTCAGCAAACCCCAAAAGCCAACCTGTAGTTGTACACATACATACATCTCACTACCACAACCCTAGAAAGAGCACTACCATGTGACCTAGTGGTTACACTTTGGAGAATATATACAAAGGAAATGAATCAGATCATGCTGGAGAGACATGGTCACTCATGTGCTTATTGTGACATTCTTCTGATTGGCTTCTGGACTAGCCAATATATGGAATCAACCTGGGTACTCATGGGCAGATGACTAGATAAAGGAAACATGGCACAAACATGTAGTGTGATGTTAATCAGCTGTGAGAAGAATGACACTCTGGCATCTCCAGCAATATGAATGACATGGGAAGACAATACGTCGAGAGATAAATCAGGCACAGAGAGTGCTCCTATCTGTCAGTGGAAGCTAAAAGGTTGATCTCTCTCATAGAAGAGATTACAGAAGTGGTTTTCAGAGCCTGGGCAGGTGATGGGAGGGAGGGATAGAAAGAAAATGGCTACAGGGTTCAGGGGTGCAGACAGGTAACAGAAAAACTTCTAATGTTCTGCAGCTTCATGGAATAGCTATTGTGACAACTTTAGATTCAGAATAGCTAACAGAGAGCAATTCGCATGCTCCAACTGCAAGGAGATGGTGTCTGAGTGGATGGATATGCTGACTTCTCCAACCATTGCACATTACATATATGTAAAAATGTCATTCAGCACTCCTAAATATGTATGATTTTTGTATGTCGATTAAAAATAAACATAAAGGGCTGGTATACAGGTCAGCAGCACAAGCACCCTCCTGGCAAACACAAGGTCCTGAGGTCGACTCCAGGTACCAAAACTAAAAAAAAAATAAAACCTGAGGAAGATGCACATGCCACCTGACAGAAGATCACAAATGCCTAATGAATTAGTCTTATCATAAAAATCAAATCTGAACCCAACTAAGGCTTGTTTTTGGTACTGGGAATTGAACTCAGATCTTCACACTTTCCAGGCAGGTGCTGTGCTGCTGAGCTATAACTCCAGCCCTGCTTGTTTGTTTCGTAACTGAAGTTCTGCACCTACTTGTAGACTTACAGGAAACATGGAGAACAGACAAATTTGTCAAACTACAGCAAAGGACCACAAACAGCAATTCAGTCTGTGAAACTATCTGGCCAATGTCTTGTTGCTTTGGTTCATACACTGCAAGTATAGGAATGGGGACCTGCGAGGTAGGGAAGACCAGGATGGTGAAGCCGGATGTGAAAAGTGATTCACCAGTGCAACTGGGGGCATAGCCCAAATGCTGAGGAAAAAGTTTAATGTGACACTTGAGAAACTGGAATACAAACTAAGTATCTGATGACAGAAAGAGACTAGTATTAATCACACATCCCTGATTCAAAATCTGAAATGCTCTGAAGCCCAAAACACTTTGTGCCTTGACATGAAAACATTTTGGAAAATTTCACATTTCAGATTTTTAGATAAGGGAAACTTAACCAGTAAAGTCTATTGAAACATTCTAAAACCTGAAAATACTTCAAAATTGGAAATACTTTTGGTCTCAAGCACTTTGCCTCAGGAGTATTTGTCCTGTGTTAAGCATGGAGATGGTTCAGTGGTTAGAGTAGTGGTTCTCAACCTAATGCTGTGACCCCATGTTACAGCTCCTCATGTTGCAGTGACCCCCAAACCAAAAAATAATTTTGGTGGCTACTTCAAAACCATAATTTTGCTACAGCTATGATTCAGAATGTAAATACCTGATATGCATTATATACTCGCATTGCTACAAATCAATCATAATTTATTTATTTATTTATTTATTTTTTGTTGTTGTTGTTGTTGTTTTTGTGGGACCAGGGTTCGAACTCACGACCTTGCACTTGCCCAGCAGGCACTTGTGCCTCGGAGCTATCTCCCCAGCCCCAATCATAATTTAAACATAGTGATTAATTATACGTTGAGAATATTTAATTATACTTAATATTTAATTATATGTTGAGAAATATTTATTACTAATTCCAATAAATAACATTTCACCATGGCAAAGCATGGGTTTAAGTATAACAATTCCAAATAAATAACATTTTCCGATGGCTTTAGGCGACCCCTGTGTTTTGGTTGTTCGACTCCCTCTGGGGTCACAACCCACAGGTTGAGAACCGCTGGGTTAGAGGTTTTTAAAAGTTCTTTCAGTGGTACATACGGCAGTGTTTGTGGGTCAAATGGTACTTGTATATCCAAGATTTGCTTTAAATAATCTAGGCAAGGAATTTGGTCACTAAGCTTTTAGACACAAGCTGACTGGAATTGGGGGAAGGGAGTGTATGGGCTTTGCTAAGTATCCTCACTAGTTTTGTAAATAGTTTCCATTTGATTAAAAATTAAAGTTCAAGGGGCCCGGTGGGATGGCTCAGTGGTCTAAAGCACCTGCTTGGAGAAGCTTGGGCGGCTTCAGGGACCACGGTTCAATCCCTGGCACCACATGCTGCGCCAGCCCTGTTCTCGGAGCAGGCTGAGCCGGCTATAAAAACGAGTGAATAAACAAACAAAGGTTCTGAAACAAGAAAAATAAATAAATAAAAATTAAAAAAAAATTAAAGTTCAAAAAGTGGCTATGTGTACCCGTATACATCTGTGTAACTATGCAGAGAAAGGGTTCTGGAATGCCACTGTTTTTCCTGTTGCGAGACAGGCTTCATGTTGTAATCGATATAACTAATGTAAGTGCTACAAAACAGAATGGATGAGCTGCAGTAGCACAGGTGAACAACAGAGGAACGCAAGGGAGGCCACACCCTTGCTTCCCCCAGGTGTGCGTCTGCCCCACTAAATCCCATCATAGGTGGCAACAGGCTCACGGCCGTGCTGACCTCTGTCTCAAACACTCCCAGCTCCTCCGGCTGGCTGGACCTGCCTGCTGCTCCTCCCACCCCAACACCAACCACCTTTCTGCACGGGCGCCTCATAGTCCATTGGACTGCTCAATCTTCCCCTTTAACAAAATACAAATAGGTGTACTCAGGCCACCAACCCCTCAGCTGCCTTCTTGCCTTCGGTTCCCTCTCTGTTCCCAGTCTGCATGGCTCCTCCACGCTCTTCTCAGTGATGCTACATCTGTTACCACGGGGACGCTGACCACTGCCAGGGACATGGCTCCACAAAGGTCCCCAAGGCTGCCAGCCCCAGAGGGGCTTCCCTTCCCTTTCCACAGTCTTTGCCCCTGACCAGTGCTCCCAGTGACATCTTTGTGACACTTTTCTGACTTCTCTCCCTGGATGTGGGCTTCCCAATGCAGGTGCCCATCTATGCCCGATCCCTGGCTTCCAGTCCCACGTGGATGCTGATGGCCATCAACACACACACAAGTCCCTTGGAGATGATGGCTCAGTGCTTATGGTCATGATGCTTAACACTGTTATATTTTAATACTGTACACAGTAGAATTGCTGTACAGTTGCTATGCTCACTTAAAAAAATGATAGGAGAAAAAGACTATGTTTAGTACAGCTGCATTTTTCTCAAGTTATTTTCAATTCTTGGCTGGTTTCTACCTGAGGATTTGGAACCTACAGACCCAAGATCTGGATGAAGACTTGCGCAGGTCTGTGTGCCGATGTCCCTGACCCTCCACCTGCCCACCCTCCACCCACCTACCTTCCAGCCACCTTCAGTTTTTCACAAACATTCAATTTTGTACTTCTATTTTTCTTACAGGTGAAACCTGAAGAGCTCACGGGGTTGTGAGGCAGGGATCTGACTAACTTGCCTGTGTGTAAAGCAGGATGCAGACATGCTCACTCACGACCTGCATGTGAGGATGGGATTATGGCGCATGTAGTGGTTGACACATTGTGTCAACTTGGCTGGATGACTCAGTTGTTCGGGTCCCTATTGATGGAAGCCCCACCCTGGTGTACAGTTGGTTCCTCCCTGGAGCGTGACCAGGGTCTGCCTAGGATATGATTGGCTCCTCCCTACAGCGGGATCAAGGGCCCATCCTGGGGTATGATTGATTCCAACCTAGGGCATAATGGGCCCATGTCAGAATGACTAAGCACAAAGAGACTTTTTAAAGGGCTGAGGAAGGAGTCAAGACTTCATTTTGTCAGAGAAACTTCAGTTTTTACATTCAGCCTGGACTTCATTGTCTGGCTTGCAGTGCAGACTCTTCAGCCTCCAGCTTGGATCTTTCACCATCCGTCGCAGACTCTTCAGCATCCATTACAGATATTTCAGTCTTCTAGCGCAGAACCATCAGCCGACGGATAGAGACTTACACGGAGTGCTGCAGTGACGTTCAGCCCTCAAGATTGAATTCTTCAGTCCAGAGCATGCAGACACCATCTGCACACTTTCTCATCTGACTCTGTGGCTGACTATTGTAAGCCCATCTTGTAATTCCTTATAGATTGTATATTTGGTGTTAATATCCATTCCTTATATTAATCTGTTCTGTTCCTCTAAGTAAAACCCTGACCTAGGGTGCTTAATCCTGTCTGTGCTGCACCATGGCTGGTCACAGTGACATGTGTCCTTATAGTTTTCTAAGGGGTTTGTTGTTGTGGGAAAGCACTATGGGCCCTGGGACCTCAGCCTGAGCAGTCTAGGTTTTCCTAAGGGAGCTTTTCATAGATTGAGACACTTGTCCACCTAAGCACTGTATGTGATTCCTAAAATGTGTGATCCCCTTGGCATAGCTTCACTACAGAATCTGGTAGCTCCTCCAGGGGTGACTGATAGGCGACTTTCCAACTTGAGGAGGCCAAGCACCAAGGGCCACTTCTCAGTTCAGCAACTGCTGGAAGTCAGGCGGCAGCAGCAGGATTCAGGAAGCCCCTTGGCAGGGGCTAGGAAAGAATGGAAGCCAACACACAATCAGGGCTGTCCTGCTAGCTCTCCACATGGCTCAGGAACAAGTCCACATCACTGTCACTCACAGGCTGCTATGGTCTAAACCCTTGGCACTGCTGCAGGGGCAGGGACCGTGGTCTCCATGGTCCTGGGGGTTTGTGGCTCAGGCCTGGATCACCTTCAGGGTCTGTAGTCTAGAGAATGTTCCAGAACTTTCTGACAGAGGTGGAGTGGGACTGGGTCCAGATCTGGGCCAGAAGTCACCTCATCTCATGAGCTGAGAGAGTAACACGCAGGTCACAGAGCTGTGGAGTGCAAGTGCCAGGTGGCAATCGCACAGTCACGCTTCCCTCTGGCCAAAGTGACCTGTTTGACAGCCCTGCAGGCCTTTCTAGTCTGGCAGAAAGCATATAAAAGGCCTGGAAGTCAAGGTTGATTTTGAAGGGAGCGACACGGGGCCAGGGCACCTCACTCCTCTTGCAGGGTTCCAGCCTATAAGGTGCTTAGCTGGTGGAACCTTCTGGCTAGCAGTATGGGTCATGTGGATGAAGTTCAAGCCTGGCACTGGACTCTACCAACTGCACATGTGAAGTGGCTCAGTTACCAGGGCTGACATGGTCCTCACAAGAAGGGTATGGAAGCCAGAACCCCAACAGCAGGGCTGTTGCAGCTGCTGCTCCAAGCCCCTCTCCTCCTGATCCAGGTCTAAGGAGACAAGCACTGCTAGAGGGCAAGGCCGGCGTGCTGTGAGGGGCACAGGGACATCCCAGAAGGGCTGATTCCAATCAGCCAGCGCAGGACCCCCTTCAGGCACAGAGCGATTCTGGCACGTGAGTTAAGTGTTACACAAAACAGACGTGAGCACTCAAAATCAAAGGCATCTCTCGTTAGTGTGAGAAGGGACCAGCAAGCGCCTGAGTGCCGTGCATGAAGGTCCAGGGGCCTCTGCAGCAGGAAAAGCTCAGGAAGGACTGGAGGCAGGGTGGGCAGCCTGGGCCCCCCATAACTCACAGAGAGAAGCGGCGCCCTCATCTGCAGGCAGTGGGCTCCATGTGCTCCCCGCCTCTGATCTGCTGGCGCGGGTCTAATTGCCACCGACTGGCTCTGCGGATGCAGGGGTCTGCGGAATGTGTAAGGCCTGTGCTTTTCCAGGAGAGACTGTTTCCTTTGCACATGAGCCAAAGATTCCTGCACACACAGATTCTTTCTTACGCAGGTCATCGAATTCTTGTGTGGGGGCCTTTAACGCCGAGTTCAAGGCTCACCCATGAAGATGCACATTTGCACATAAAACCTGGAGACACGAGGCATCGGGGTGTAGACCCGCAGGGCCATGACATGCTTGTGGCTTGGGCTTCCTGCTCATGAAGATGGAACTTGCGGCCCAGTATCAGGCAAGAATATGAAGCCATCTGCTCCTGAGCATGGAGATAGCACACCTGCGAGCCAGGCCCCACTGCCACCAAAGGCACACATTTGTGTAAGGATCTAAGCCTCACCCCATCAGGACAGCGCTCCATTCAGCTGAAATGCAAGTAAAGTAACAGCACAGCTAGCTCCTGAAAAGCAGAACTTCACAGCAGAGAGGGCTGGCGAGCATGCTTGTGGAGGGAAGCCATGCCCAATTACCCATGGTGGCTGCTTCTAATTAAGTACCATGCGGCTCACACAGCTCACTCATTCTATCTCATAAGGATGTGGTGTTACTGCTTGTACAGGTGAGGAAACTGAGGCTGAGGAACTGGCCAAGGTTCTCTGGGTGGTGCTAGGTGGCTGCTGGCCCAGCTCTTGTGCTGGGTCAGGGTAGCTCCTGCCTCCCAGCCCAGGCTTTGGGCTGCTCCACACCTGGCCAACTCAGGCTGGGCATAGCCATGTGCCGGGAGCTGTGGGCAGAAGCTCATGTTGCACACTGGCTATCTCTGACCTATTGGCATCCTACAGTATCTGCTCCATCAGAGCTATGCCTGTTGTTTCTCCTATATTTCTGTGGCATCTGACCTGAGGTAACTGAACAGTGGCCCTACAGACAAAGCAGGTGATGCATTGCGGGCAGCCTCCCGCTTCACCGTCTGCACCCTCATCAACATCTTTCTCGTCCTCGAGGATGTAAGAGCCTTGCAGACTCACAAGTGCACTTGGGAGGAGGGAGAGCTTCTGAAACTGGCACACTAGGAGTGTGAGCTCACTCGCTCCTGCAGGGCCACTGCCTTTGGGAGAAACGGGAGAACTCAGGCTGAGTTGGTAAGTGATGAAATCTGCCTGTCATGGATGAGAATAAAACAATAGGCCAGATCTAGAAGAGAAGCAGGCTGAGCGCAAATGAGAACGAAAATGGAAACGCTAAAGACATAGATGAGTTATCATCAGATAAAGGTACATCATTTAACATAAGAAGCCACATGCAACTGACACACTAGTCTGTAGCCACTACCACAGATCCACTGCAGAACCGGCAGATGCACCAGTCCCTCACCTCTCCAGAAACAGGTACGGTAGCCATTCCTGGAGAACACATCTGCCCAATCACAACCTGGAAACTTCTCAATTACTTAATCAGATTTCACTTTCATATACACTGTCTAGTTCCTCGGTTCCTGGAGATAACTGAGGACTGGAAATGAGCTTTGCTATCTCAGTGGGCAGTCAAGGGTACCACAGAGTACACAGGATGCCCATACAAAGACCATGGCCCCACAGGCCCCCAGCTGGGAAATTCTAGTCTAGTCTGATGTTTGCACACAGAGGGAAGCTGGCCTCGCTGTTTACAGCAGGCAGGCACTTTTCCGAACATGGCACTGACTCCTTCACTTACTACAGCAAGCCTAGGGGCTGGGGCAGTGACAGGGAGGGAGGGCTACCGGCTACGGAATGGGGACTTGAGCTGGCCTCAGCACAACATGCTGGTCTCTGGCACCTCCCCCAGGGATCCTGCAGGGCCAGTGGCCTCCTCACTGCCCACAGGACAGGGCTCCTTGACAAATGGAAGGGTACACAGAGGCAGTGGGCTGGGGTCTGGTGCTGTGCCCACTGCTGAGACAGCTGTGGGTGGGAGGCAGGGCCAGGAAGTGGATGGAAATGGGGGCTCCAGAGGGAGCAGAAAGTGGGAGGAGCAGGACAGAGGGCCAGACATGGACCTGTCAGGTGGGGGAAGGCCACCCTGAAGTCACCTGAGAATAGCTGTCCTGGGTGATCCTGTGCACAGGACCTCCAGGATAGCACAGGCTGGGGACGGGGTCCCAGGACTCTCTGGGGGAAGGAGGCAGCCCATCCCCCACACTGCTTCTGGCCAGCTGTGCCTATCAAGGAGGACAAACGGCAGGTGGGAAGTCCTGGAGGGCACCCTTGGCACCCCGGAGGAGCTGGAGGCAGGGAGCCCTGTGGAGCTGAAGCTTTTCCTGTGGCTGATAATCCTGCAGCCACCTGGAGGACTCCGAGGACACTGTGCCACCTCCACAGGCTAGGATGGCTTGTCAAATGGGGCCACTCTCAGAACCTCTGGCCCATAAACACCTGGCCAACCCGGGTGCCCTCTCTGTCTCAGACACCTGGCACCACTCCTCCAGGTGAAGGCATCGCTACTCAGCCTCTCCAGACATAAAGCGCACAGAGCCACCACATGAAGGCACATTTACCAAACCATTGCGTGACTCTGGTCACATCAGAGGACCAGCGCAATCTTTATCTACCATGCAGATTCAGTTCCGGGTCTGTCATCTGTTTTAGTTCACTCACATCCCTCCCTGCCTCCATTAGCAGGGACAGCTGGGCGCAGACCCGACAAGATTTACGATGTGTGTGACGACAGTGATTAGGCAGACTTGAGAAGTGCTTGAAGCCCTGCCTGTCTTGCGAGTTGTGAGAACTGTGGGTACAACATGAACTTCAGGTAGCTCTGCCACTTCCTGTCCTGACACCGAGCTCACATCTGGCTGAGCAATCTCCTAGCTGCTCCTGGGGCCCATGTGTGAACTGAAACCAGCAGCCTGGCTGGGGAGCAGACAGCACCCATGGTATGCTTGGGAGCCTCCCCTACACCCTCAGAAGCCCCTCAGGCCCACCAAGCCTGGCCCCGCTGGCTGACGTAAAGCTTCCACTTTCTGCAGAGAGATGAACTCCAAGGAAGACACATATGGAATGAATATGGATGGTAAAGAGGTGCTATTTTTACAGTCGCTCTTCTGACCATCCACTTCACAATGGAATTATTTACAGGTCTATGAAACTCAGCCGGGCAACCCCCGCAGTCCAGGTCCAGGTGTGAAGCATTCGGCCCAGGCAGCTCATTATGGCATATCCCACAGCTGAAAACTATCCCGCTCTGTAGCACCCAATCAAGGGCTCTTTTCTCTGTAAACTCTTTCCTCCACTCTGCTCTCTGCACATGGAAGCATTCTGGACCTGAAGCCTAGGGGCTGGAGAGATGGGTGCTGGGCTCTCTTTCCACCCACCAGACTGGCTTTTATGTATAAATGTGTGGTCAGGAGATGCACCTTCTGGTTCCTCCCTCCTGTCACTGCCAGGGGCAGCCTCCCAAGGTAGTGGCTTCTCCCTCTCTTCCACAGGACTCGGGTTCGGTGGCCTCAAATCTGACCTGAGTAAGCCACCCCAACCTGGCAGGGGCATTGTCAAGGTACGAAATGGTGACTGTAAGGAGCAATGGAAGTGATGGCATCTGTCAACACCTATTCTGCACCAGGTGGCGTGCTGAATCCTCTGAATACACTGAATCGTGTGGTCTTGTAGAGTGCTGTACCTTGCTACCCTGAGCCCTCTGTCCAGATGGCACAACATGAAGTGCAGAGGTGAGCCGCTGTCCCAGGGACAGCAGAGCTGTGAAGCAGAGCATGGCCCAGACATTGAGCCTTCTTAGCACCTCATCGCCTGCTGGGTATTCAATGCTCATTGACATGCAGTTTATCTTCAGAGGTCCTAAGTGTGCACAGCTCAATAAATTTTCATAATGACACTCGGAACACTTAGGTCAAAAATATATTACCAGTGCCCTACAGCCCTGACTTCAGCCACACCCTCTGCACAGGAAACATAGTGAGGCTTCTTGAATCACAGATCAGTGTTGAATTTGAGAGGGATTAATATGGTGTGCATTCTCTTGGCTTCCCTTCTGGGTCATTTTGCATCATGCATAAGGCTCCCTAGGCTGTGTAGGTAGCAGTAGTTAATTCCTCATCCCTGCAAGTGGTTTCCATGTGGACACACCACAGGTGCTGTGCTGTTAGCAGGTGGTACTGACAGCTGAGGATTTGTCCTGATCTCTGTTGCTGAGCCAAACAGCGGCAAGCACAGCTTAGGAAAGGGTATTCTGACTCACGTTTTCAAAGGGCTTAGTCCACTGTCTGCCGCTTTAAGGAAATTCTGGTTGAAGGGCAAGATGGGGCAGGCAGCCAGGAAGCAGAGAGGAAGGGGATGGCTGAGTGACACCACCAGGGTGACCCACGAGTGTGGCCCTCGCTGTTGCCTCCTCCCTCAGCCTCTGAGCTCCAAGCTCATCTGTGAGGCTGATGCCTTCACGGCCCAATCCAGGCCCTGCAGCTGAGCAGTGCTGCCCTGAGGATCGGGTCTGAAACCAGGCATCTTCAGGGACACCTCCCATCTGGGCCACTATCAGGGCTGTGACATGCACTGGGGATCACATACACGCATGCATGCACGCATGCACACACATGGGCATGGAATTGTGGGGCCTCCAGGAGTTTGGACCGTGTTAAGAGTAGCACATGGCTTGGCGGGGGGAGACAGACGGAAAGGTGCCTCCTCAGGATTCCCAAGCTGAAGCCTGAAATCTGGAGAAGCAGGTCCTTGAGGAAGCTAAGGCTGATGTGCTCTTCAGAGTGGGATGGGGTTCTTGTGAGCAGAGCACCCACGCCAGCTCTCTCTCTGAAGACTCAGTGAGAAGGTGGCTAGCAGCAGCCAGGCAGAGCCCTCTCAAGACCCAACCCTGCTCCCACTGTTCATGTGGACTCCAGGCCTTTGTGCTGCCATCTGGGCCACCCCTCTATGGAATCTGTGGTGGGCAGAGCAGCAGAGTATAGAGAAGAGGCCTAGGCCTCAGGGAGCCTCCTTCCTGACTGGGTGCTGGCCACCACTAGAAGCCTGGTCTTGCCTCCGGGCCCTTCTGTGCTGCCACAACTCAGGTTGGGCTTGCAGTCTCTGAGTGAGTTTGGCATGGTCAGACAGAGATGGACAGATGGATTTCAGCACTGTAGACTGAACCCAAGGCCTTTGTACTAAGCTACATCCGTAGCCCTTATTTTTTAAAATTCTTAGACAGGTTGAGGTGCCCAAGAAGACTCAAAGTTGAGATCCTTTTGGCTCAGTTTCCCGGAGTGCCAGGATGACAGGCCTGTGCTACCGTGTCCAGCTTGGTATGTGTGGTTTTAGTGGCCCTTGCCTATCTTTGTGCCACTACACATACAGCAAAAGCTCTAACATGCTTTTTGGGTGGCTGTAAAGAGCTATGCCTTATCACTAGAGGTGAGAATTGGACTGGTAGTTTTTAGAGCAAGAAAATTAAAGCTATGTTTAAAAAGCAAAACTATAATATGACTGACTTGCCTTTTTTTTTTTTTTTTTTTTTTTTTTTTTTTTTTTTTTTTTTTTTTTTTTTTTTTTTTTTTTTTTTTTTTTTTTTTTTTTTTTTTTTTTGGTGCTTTTGAATTATTTTTTCAGAAATAGCTAATCAAATGTAATATCTGCTGGTTTCTGAAATTAGTTATTCTGTACCTGTCAACCTGACAGAAGAGTTTTCCCTAAGGATGTGTCGATCTGCATCTCATACTTTCCAGGGCTTATGCACTTGAAAATTTGGAACTTCCTGGGTTAGGCAGACTCACCTCGAGATGGTCAGGATGACCTTGGATGGTTTTTAGAAGAGGCCTACTTATATGAAATATAACCACTCAGCAGTAACAGACTGTTAAAAATTTTTTACCTGGTGACTGAAAACTATGAAGGAACCAAAATAAAGCCCCTAAACAAGGACCGGGATCTGGGAGCCTTAGGGGGTGGCACGGGGCGCCCCTGGGCTGCACAGTACCTCCTTTTCCTTCCACTCACTCACTCACCTGCCAGCGCATGGCTGCCTGTCTCTGCAGCACAGCTGAGGCTGTCCTTCACAATGGCTGCGGCTGCTGCTCTGACTGTTGGTGCAGCCTCGGGTGAAGGCTAAGTGCCGCCCTTCTGATCTTGATTCAGCGCATAGCACTGAGGGCGGGGTCCTGTCACTAGCACTGGTCCAGCACCCTGCCAGCCCAGGACCCTCTGAGGCACACATACCTGAAGTGTCACACAGAACCAGGCACAACCTCATGGAGTTGGTAGGTGCGGCTGCCCCAGAGAGCCACAGTTTAGAGATCATCTCTCGTGATCACAAAGACGGCAGGACTAGAATCTCCATGCTAACAACTTGGACCACTGTAAGGCTGGGTGGGAGGACGAGTGCTATGTAGAGGATGTAGGCATTCAGCCTCTGCCCTCACAGGGCATCACTGCCCTCTAGGGACTCCGAGTATCCTGCCCTGAGGTCATTAACGGCGCTCACCATCCCTGAAGTATTTAGCCAGCTGAGCCTGTTCCTCAGCCACTTCTGACAGTGGAGCCTGATTCCTATAGGTATCTGACATCTAGAGATAATCTATGGAACTTTTCAAGGTGACACCCTGGATTGGGAATGAAACTCCAGAGTACTACTCAAGACCTCTCCAGCTTCTATAAATGATCAGCGCAGATATCTACCTGGCTTCAGGGCAAAACAGCTAAGAACAAATCAGAAACAGGTAGGGAAAGCATTTAGGTTAAGAAAGAGAACTATCCTGACAGGACCAGGAGGGGCAGAAGATGCCAAAATATCCAAAATGATAAACTATATCCAAATACTTAATTAATGTTTTATATGATCAGGGAAGTTCCAAACAGTAGCAATTGAGCCCACAAATTCCTGCTTAACAGACTCCTGGCTTAACAAGGCAGGACTATATTTACTGTACTTCACCAAGGTTAGTACCACAAAGTTTGGGGGAGTCAAGTGGCCTGGGCTCTTAGGAAGCTGTGTCCCTCATCCCAGACACATCACTCCCTCCACATGTAGCTCAGCATGTGGGCTTGACAAAAGTCTCAGGATCCAGTGCTCCTCCAAGAGTCGGGAGACTGATGGGGAAATGCCGCATGGCCAGGTGCCCCACGCAGGACTGGGGCAGTGCTGCTGCCATGGCTCAAGACTCCTGACCAGTGCTGTCTGCTCAGTCATCTCAGATACAAGCAGCTTTTGTAGCAGCTCAGTTCATTTTGTCTTTGACTGAAACTAATCAGAGCAGGTGTCCCCCAGAACAGAGACTGCCCTGGGCCCTTTACTCTCCGGTGGCACCCAGCAGCCTCATTCGTTGTACTTGGACAGCTTCAGCCGGGGGATGATGTTCATGGACTGCAGCTCCTGGAAGAGCAGCTTGCAGGCGTAGGGGATGCGCAGGGAGGACACGTGGCACGACGACTTGCAGTAGTGGCACCTGGAACCCAAGGGGCGGTGTCAGGGAAGGGTGACAGCACACAGAGGCCTGCAGCGGGGTGCAGGCCGCTGCTCTAAAACCCCTCCTTGGGACCAGTTCTCCCTCCACACCTGAGTGTCCAGTCCTACTGTCAGACATGTATGAGTATGTATGCCCGGCAGGCAGGAAACAGCCAAGGAAGCAAAGGTAAAAGGGAAACAAACTCCAGTCCCTTGACTCTTAAAAGCACTGGACTTGAATCAGTTGCTTCATTTTTAAGCCTTTTTCTTTATCTGCCTATGAACTATTTTGAAAGAGCCCCAGAAATCTGAATTTTACACTGAAGAAAGAACTCTCAATGGGTCCCGTCAGTGGCCATGTTGTTGATAAACACCCAGTGTCCCAGCTTGGTGCTCTGGATGACGCGCTCACAGCTGTGCTGCTCTCCACCACTCTGATGCAGAAGCGAGACTAGAGAGGGGCTGAGGGCAGTGAGCCAGCACCCTTGAGCATCGTGGCTGCTGTTGCTGTTCAAAGCTCCTGTCCTTAACGTGTGTGCTAGCACACACAAAGCCAACTGAGGCCTGTGCACATCCCCATGCAGTCCTGCAACTGTAGGTTCCTGACTCACTTGCTTGTTTCTCCACTTAGATAATCGGTGTTCTTCCTTTAGGAAGGGCAAGGGCACACACTCAGGTCTCAGTGACCACATTCAAAAGCCCTGAGGACAAAGAGAGGCATTCCATTTGGGGGCAGTCCAAAAGGCACCTTCCAACTTTTCATGCTGCCCTATGTATGACAGCCTAGAGCAGGAGGCTCCTCTCAGGCCCCTAGGCAAGTGGTTATGAAGATAATGTGTGGCCACTAGGTGTGTCAGCGGAGACACATAGACATGTACTGACATGTGTACAGGTGTCTGGGACACACCGCGTGGCAAGAAAGCTGATGCTGAACAGTGTGGTCCTGGGAGACTTCAAAAAAATGTGCATGTTTTTATTTTATGCCATTACTAAAATCTCTGAAGGGCTCATGATCTATTTTTTTAAAGGTAGAAATGAAAGATGTACAGGCAAACAAAGATGCACCATAGAACATCATTAAAATGTTAACAGTGGGGCTGGGGAGATAGCTCAGTGGACTAAGCTATCTGTAGGCCTGAGCACAGGGCAGTAGTGACAAAGGTCAGCAGGTTGTTCATATTGAACTTGGCACCTATGGCCTTACATGGCTTAGAGTGGGTCATAGTATGAGGTCTTAGAAGGAGGCCAGCAACAGGTAGGGCAACTCAGCCTGTAATCACCTACAGGCTGTTCAATCCCCAGCATCACATGCTGTGGTGGCCCCATCCCAGGGCACGCTGAGCCAGCCACACAGTCAGGGCATAGTGGCACATGCTTGCAATTCCAGCACTGAGGAGGCTGAAAATGGAAGGATCACTATGAGTCTGAACTGTGTAGTGAGACCCTGTACCAAAAACATTAAAAAAAAAAAAGGGGGGAGGGGAGTGGTTAATAGTGGCCATCCTGGGTAACAGGAGTTAATATGATTGCTGCCTTCTATCTTTTTGTAAGTTCTGAGAATCTTATAATAAGTAAGAATTATTTTTACAAACAGCAAAATAGTTTTATTTTGGGAAGAAAAGCAAGCACTATAGCTGAGCATGGGGTGTAGAGCTGAGTGACCCTACAGAATAGAGGGGACAGAGCAGAGGCCAGAGCAGCACAGTGACACACACAATGGCCACTCTGGGGAGCAGGTGTGGCAGTCACTGAAGCAAGAGAGGTTGCTGTCTGGAATACACATGCAGCTCTGCCTGCCTCGGGGCTGCCTGCCTCAGGAGTTCTCTCACACCTCAGCCAAACCAGGACTACAGGCTGAGCTACCTGACCTGCTGCTGGCCTCCTCCCAGGACCTCACACTATGACCTGCTCTAAGCTGTGTAAGGCCATAGGTGCCGAGTTTGATCTGGACAGCCTGCTGGCCTGTGTCACTACTGCCCTACGCTCAGGCCTGAAGATGCCCCAGTGCTACCTCCATGCATGTACACCACGTACCATTCACATACTCATTATCTTGAGGAGGGTCTGGTCACTCCTACAGGTGGACACTTGATCTGAACATCAGTAAAGTCCATTGACTGTTTAGGACAAAAGCTGCCTAAGGAAGTGGCTGGACCTCACAGAAGTAAGTGATGGCTGCTTCATGCAATGTCCCTAGGAGCTAATTATCTTAACAGGACTTCTCTTTTGTGACTTCCACTCTCCGCCTTCCAAGGAACAAGAGTCCTGGTATAACCCCCGCACCACAGGGCCTGGCTGACATGCAAAGCGCCTGCAAAGCTGTCTCAAGGTTCCCAATGCTCTGATTACTGGGCCTCCACCATGCAGCTCATTAAAGGGCTACTTCCTCCAGCCCATGCCTCTGGCATCCACCCCTGAGCAGGCACCCACCAGGAGCAGGCGAGCATCATTACACCTCAGCCCAGAGCAGCTGGGCCCCCAGAACTGATTCAGATGCTTGCTGCTGGCAACCAGAAGAGGAATGGGCCACTCACAACTGATGGCGTGCGCTAGGTTCTGCTTAATGACAGTAATGATCCTCCAACCATAACACTTGATCTAGCCCTTTCAGAAGACTTTGTATACGGAACACCTAATACACAAGCCTCAAATCCAGCACTGTCCAAGCACCCACATGCATGGCCAAGTGAGGCAGGACAGATGCAGCAAGTGGATGCACAGCGCAGAGATGCCAACCGCTGTGTACAGGTCTCCTGTGGGTGCTGGTTTACTTGAGTGGCTTGTAGAGAGGGGCTTTCCAGAGGCTTAAGTGAATCCTCTTTACTGCTTGCTTTCTTTCCATGGAGGGGGAATGCAAAGAGGAGGGAAAGAAAACCAAACTATTTCTGAAGTTTCATGGCCCTAATTTTTAATGAAATTGCTCTTCTGTATCACCCTTTCAAAAGCAAGTTACTTAAAAATCCTGTGCCAAATTTGAAGATTTAAGCATAGTGGAACTAGGTTCCTGGCATCTTCCTATTATGCTATTTCTTTTCTTCCTTTATTTTTTAGTTACACAGCCCAGACTATGAAAAGCAAGCCCAATATGCATTTCAAAAGACGAATAGACATCTCAGGACTGAAACAAACCCCCATCTCATTGCTACAAGAAAGAGCTAGGCTTATTCTCAGAAGAATGTCGCCCATCCCTGCACCCTCATGAAAAGAACTGCAAGTGGCCACCTCTTCTATTCGTTGCTAAAAATGAAACCATTTCTCCACGGCAGGATTCGTCAACTTTTCCACACTAGTATCACAGAATAATTTACTAAAGGTCTCGATGCTTAGCTAATGAGGGGTGAGCTGTGTTCCAAGGAGCTCCCTTTCCTGAGTCTTGACTGGCTTTGTTCAACCAAGACTTGGGCAGCTTGGAATGGCAAGAGGCTGGCTCTGACCAGAGGGAGGATGGACAGGAAGGGCCGGAGACTCTGAAGCCTGATCAATGCTCACCTCCACCCCATCAACCTTGAGGAGGAAGGAGGGCTCCAGGAGCCCAGCTGGGAGGGCAGACATGAGCACAGGGTGGGTCCCATCCTCAACTTCTGTGGGGACCTTGTCAGACTGTTCTCCCTCCCATAGAAAATGAGGGAAACAGACCGGTGGGCTGTCCTGCCTGCAACAGGACATTAGGGTTTGGGGTCATGGCTGATTCTAAGCAGAGCCTTTGTTCGTTGGTGGCAGAGTAGAGCCATCCTCAACAGGAAAGGCACTACAGTGACACCCACATGGACACACAGCCAGAAGCACCTTCCGCTGGGCCAACACTACACAGAAGTCCTCAGCTGCACACTACCTTTAACTTTCAGTTAAAGTGGCCAGGTTCTAGGCTGGTGCAGCAGGCAGAAGGAACATGATGGGAACAGACCAGAAGCAGGCTGCTTGTGCGAGCCCATGGCAGGGCTGTCCTGCTAATGCTTGTGGCCCTGGGCCAACATAGCAGGCTCCTGCATATAGGTGTGGAGCACTCACCATGGTGCTCATTCTGAGACCTGGGGCAGCATGGCAGACTTCTGGGTCTGAAGTGGCAGGAAGAGTACGCCACATAGTTCTCTGGAGAGCTTCTATAGCAGGCTGTCATTCTGACACGTAAGCACCCATTTGCCAGGAGCGTCATGGGGACAATGTTTATGAAACACACATAACAACAGGAAATGAAAAAGAAGACCTAGACTCCTTCAGGGCAGACTCAGGTGGGCAGACAGAAAACATGGACACAGAGTACCGATCTTGGGATGGCAGATGGACAGACAGACACACAGGGAGGTGCACCAGTGATCTCAGGAAAGCCCAGAGACTGCAGAGCTGGGCTCTGACCTGTTGGAACTCCTGTGCTGGGACCAAAGAAGTGAGGGCAGGCCTGGGGGGAAGATGACACCACCTACCAGCCAGAGTAGCCGAGCAGCCCACACTGGCCGCAGACGTCCACCTCGAAGGCATCGCTGGAGATCATCAGTCTCTCCAGCAGCAGCATGCTGGCTCCATAGCCGATCAAGCAGTCCCGCTCCATTTCTCCAAGGCGTAGGCCACCATCTCGGGACCGCCCCTCAGTGGGCTGCCTTTGAAGCAAGGTGTTAGCATGGGTCATCTCTGAAAATGGCAGGAGGTGAATCACATGCATGCATGGAGCCTGATGCTCTGGATCTGACCCACATCTCTCCCTGCTCATCCTCTCCCCTTATTCATAGAAGTGCAGCAAACCTGTGCCAAAGGCATTCAGTGAAAAGACACAGGCTGTGCCTTGAACCACAACAGCACCATCACCTAATACTTATTACATAAGAGAGCAATATAAAGTGCACAAAACACTGGTGCGAATATCGCTACCACTATTGGGTTGCTGGTCAGATCCTGGTTGGAAGTTACAATGGGAAATCTAGGAAGCTGTGGATTACTTGCTGAAAGGAAACTGACACTGAGCAGCTCAAGCAGGCCTGAGCTGGCACATAGTAGGAGACTGTATTTGTGTCACCAGTGGGCAGAAGCTGCCTCCAGGCCCTGAGCAGGGAAGTTGGCACACCAAGAGTGTGCACGCAGATAGGCTTCCCCTGGGGTGAGCAGGTGGGCATCTCTTACTGAGTGCAGTGGCTTGGACCTGTTGTCCACCCACCAGTGCCCTGCGGTGGGTTTGCCCACCTCCACTGCACAGAGAAGCCCTAAGCCCGGGAAGCTGAATGATCTGGCTAGGCTCTGGGAAGGCTGGGAAGTAGAGATGTGAGCTGAGAGTGCCCCTTTGGGGGCCATCCTGTGCCTGCCGGCCATTTACACAGGACATGGGAGCCCTGTTCCCACCTCCCAAACTGTAATAGCCAGACCATCTTGGGACAGTGTCTAGGGCTCCCCAAGACACAAGGCCCTGCTGCAAAAGGTGGCACTAAGAGCTGGCCCTGCAGCAAGAATGGAGTCTAGGACACCCAGGGATAGCACAGCCTGTGGGTGCTTAGGCCCTCAGCTAGAACACTGTGAAGTCCACATGCAGCTATACCCTTCTTCCATATACAGTCATGTGCTGCTTCCAACATGGCCTGAAGAACACATCCTTAAGGGTCTATTCTGCAAATGCTGATTATACTCACCCAGACCTGGATGGGATGGATAGCATGCAGCCTGGCTAAGTGTATGCATGTGTGTGTGTGTGTGTGTGTGTATGTGAGAGAGAGAGAGAGAGAGAGAGAGAGAGAGAGAGAGAGAGAGAGAGAGAGAGAGAGAGAGAGAGAGATACAGCCCACTGTTCTCAGGGCCAGTATAAACAGAGCATAAGATTAAATCTGGCACGAGAGAAACAAGGTAAAAGACATAGGAGCTTGGCTGCCTGAGGCTGTGGTGAGACCACCAGTGTAGTTTACAGTGAATGTTTTCCATAAACAGGAGCACATTGCAGTCATGATAAGAGGTGCAGACACCTGAGCTGCGTAGCACAACTGTCAAGTCTCATCTGATGCAGCACCTGTTCCGCACAGTGCTCTCCTGGAAGGGACAACACCTGAGGCCTGCATGGCAGCCTTGCCACAAGAAGGTGAGCAGCACTGAGAGTGAGTGTCAAGACAGCCTCAGGGTCTTAAGACATGGATTTTCCCCTAGACCCGGAATGACTTTCAATAATACATGTGTAGCTGCTACACTGGCCTGTCAGGGAACATGACAGGAAAACACCGCATGTGTTCAGGGCAGACTCAGCCTTTCCAACCCCGAACTTCTGCTCTGCAGCTGGCTGATGGCGTGTGTTTCTGTGGACCCAGGGGCTGATAGGCTACAGTCTCCTTTCCTACTGAAATGGATGTTGTGCTGCACATGGGGACCCTCTCTTCTGAGGGGATCAAGAAGTATGCAGGGACAGGCAGCCTGTGCTCGGGCAGCCATGCAACTATATTCCTATGGTGCACGTGGGTACCGACACACATGTGGGTACAAGGCTCTTTGTGAGAAGGACATATGTACTTGCAGGGACACAGCAAGTGGCTGTACCTGGAGGCCAGTGTGGCCTGCAGAGGGCTGGAACTTGGTCCCTTAAAGTTTTCACTGGCTATTTTTCTTCATGTTGCTTATAAGTACATGGTTTTCCTTAATGCTTAAGACCTTGCATTTTGGTGTTTCAGGAACACAGAATCCTCACTAAGCCTGCCTTAGGTGTCTGGAACAAGCAAAGTAGTTCTGAGTGCTCCCCCTGGCCTTTTCAGGCCACCCCCGTTACCTGGTGAGCACAGCGCGAGGCCCGCGGGCCCGGGCATGCATCTTATCCAGCACCATGTGCTTTAGCTTTTGGTAGTACACAGGCCCAAAATAGATGTATGCTTCCAACGGCTCCCTGGAAGAGAGGGCAGCACTGGGTTAGGAGATGGGGCCTGGGTGCATGCACATGAGCTGATCTTCCGAGCACCCTCATTGTGTGTGTTATGGCCCTCGAGGAGTCTGTGGCTGGGTATGAAGACTGTATAGCTTGTGGAGCTGGGGTAAGACACAGGAGGTTTCACGAGGCATGATGCAGTCCAGGGCAGCCCACCTGCCTGCCACCATCCTCTGCTGCCTGAGATTCCCAGAACATCCCCTTGCTGGCGTTCCTGTTCACAGGCCCAGGTCTCAACAGCCTGGCCACACATATCATGCACGAGTCCTTCTAATTATTACCACACACAGCCTAGGTTGCCAGGACTCCATAACAGGGCCAGAAGGACAAACACAACTGAGCTCCTGTCCACCTCAGCTACTTCTGTCCTCTCACACCTCACCCTAATCCAGCACCACTGGCTGCTTCCAGGTAGTGTTTCCCTGCCTCTGGGCCTCTGCTGGGGACATTCTGTCATCAAGGCACACATGGCCCTGTCCACAGTGCAGCTCCACAGAAAGCCCCTCCCTGACCACCTTTTTGAAAGCGGCCCCTGCTCGCCTTAGCACAGACTGCTACTGGACTACTGGGTGTTACTTCTCCCAAGGAGCAAACTCCTGAAGGATCAGCCTGTGCTGCTTTTGTGCTGGTGATGCCAGCACCTGTGATTGTGTCAGGTGTGCCACTGGTGCACAGAAAACCTGTATGCAGCTCACTGATGACTCTTAAAACCTATGGTGAATATTTGAAGACAGCGTACACACAGGTGCTTTGGCAGGAAAACCAAAGCAAGGTGGAAGATGTTTCTTTTCTTTTTTTTGTATTTCAGGTAAAGGTCTATAGGGTGTTCAGGGTCTCACTACTAGATCGGACTCATAATGACCCGTCTGTTTACAGCCTCCCAAGAGCTGGGACTACAAGGGTGTGCCACCATGCCCAGTCTCAACTGCCATCTCAGCATGTCCTGGGGATTGAACCCCAGGTCCCTGTGCCTGCTTGCAGGTGCTTTTATCCGCTGAGCTATTTGGCCAGCCCTAGAAGACATCTTTTAATCTGGAGCAAGAGTAGAGAACAGAAGTGTTGAGGTGAGGACACACTGGGCCATGCCAAAGGAAACAGGAGCAGCTATGGGCTCAGGAGATAGGCAGCTATTCACATCTGGCTCTGCTCACCTGCATACTTACATGCATGGCACTGCCAACAATTGCTTATGCTTAAACAGGCCAGAACTGGGGAGCCCCAGCAGGTGAGAGACACCATGGGTAGGGCACCAGGGCTGCCCACAAAGGATGAGCAGTTCCGGGCCTCCATAGCATGGCTGCTCTGGGTGGGGTTAACCCAGCTCAATCCTGTCATCTCCCAACATAGCCATACACAGCCTTCCTCCCAGCCACATCCATGAGGAACAAAGGGTGAGGACCACTGGGCAAAGGTATGTGCAGCTCTCTGTGGAATGCTGAGCCAACAAGCCCAGCAGTGCCTCTCGCACTTCCCGTGGAGATGTTGCCAAGATGGGAAGTCAGTGGCCAGGCATGTAGCGGGAGGGCAGCGCTGACTGTGGCACAGATCACACCACACACAGCACCACTCAGAGCCTCGAGGACAGACAGACTTGATAAGCGTCTCCCTGGATCCTATGCTCCTGTGCACTTCCTGGCCGAGCACTGTGCTCTTTTTAGATCTGTTAGCAGTAACAGCTACCTTCAAGATAGTCCTTTAGCTATTTTACTGAAGTAGATTTTCAAATGGTCCATTAGTCTCAGCCTGCAACGAGGCCTTTGTTCTCACCTCTGGCATCATGCCCCTGAGGAAACCTGCCACTTTAGCATGGGAGGTTATTGCAGTAGACCTGAGGGGTGCTTGTCACCTCTGAGTCATTGCAAATCACGTCTGCCATGCCTTAGCTGCCCGCATATCCAGCCATGATCCCTGGGTGTCCAAGCAGGTTCTGACCTCAGAGCACAGGGCAGGCACCAGGGCCCGAGCTCCATGAGGAGCGCGACCCTACATGTGACCCTTTAGGGTCTCTCATGAGTCCAATGCCCAACCCTCTCGTCCACAGGCTGGTGGAGCATCCTCTGGTGGCCCGGTGGGCTGCTGCCCTCAGCGCCCTCTCTGTAGGCCTGGATTCTCCTGGCTTTTGGCCCAAATGAGCACAGAGCATGCTTCATGGCCTCACCAGCTCTCCTCTTCACCCTCACTGCAGGGTGCTTTCCTTCTGGGGAGCTGCACCACTCCTCTGTCAAGGCCAGGTATTCTGCCCCCCCTCCCTAACTGGCTGCACCAGGCTCTGTGCTGGGCACTGCCACAGCCTGGGCTGTGGCAGGACTGCTTTCCTTCTGATGAGGAGCCCACGGGCAGTGAGGCAGGAGGCAGGTAGGGTGGGAGACAGTTTCAGGTTAGGCCTCATGGAGAAGCTACCTGCTGCCTGTTACTTTTCCTGTCTAGGCACAAATCTAACTGGCCATCTCCATGGGTTAGAGACCATGCATACTTTATTTGGGGCTAGATACCTGATTGCAGCATATACCGCTTGCCTGAACAAGTGCGAATGCTAGGCTTAGGCCATAAGTATTGTCAAAGAACCAGTTATATCAACATAAATATGGAGGAAATTTGACAAGATCCTTCATATTCTATACAATTGGTATATTCCTTACAAGTAGAACAGAAGGACAGTGAGATAGCTCAATGGTCTGAAGTGCCTACTTAGGCAAGCTTGGGCAAGTGTGCAAAGAGCATGGTTTGATCCTTGGTACCACATGCCTTGCCAGCCTAGTCCCCATAGTGGACTGAGCCCTCCCCCCACCAAATAAAGGTAGAACAGAAATCATAGTCTGATAAACAAAACTTTATGTTGCTTAGCCTGGCCTCAAACTCTTGATCCTCCTGTTGCCTGGCTTCTGGGCATGTGCTATTATACTGACTTCCTACTTTTCAAGCTATAGTCAGATCAGTGGAAATAGTGCTCCTTAATTTATCAGTTTTTCAAATTTGGATTTTTTAATATCAGAGTTAAGGCAGGAAAGCCTTCTCCTTGAAGCCAGCAGCTTGAGATACCACCTTTGCAGGCCGTAGCAGCCACATGGATTCCCTCCCAGCCTCAGGGGCTCCTGAAGCACACTTACCCTGTGATGCCAGAGGTGACGTAGTCCTTCCCCAGGTAGTTGTAACCATGGCGGACGAGGTCCTCACACACGTCCTTCACCTTGCTCCCACCAAATGCAGTGCCATAGTGGAACCTGCCATCCAACACACCTGCCTTGCCAGCCAGCAACTCAATAAGCTTGCCCACCTGTGGCAGGGGAGCAGACTGGGTGAGCACTGCCCACCCAGGCTAGGAACTCTTATTTATCTCTGCCCAAAGGATGAGACTAATAGTAACAAACAGACAGCATCTACCATCTTGCGCAGGGCCATGTACTGTGTTGAAAAGGTTCAATGTATGCATCTAATTTTCATCCTCCCTAGACTCCTAGAGTTCTTCCAACCACTTTAGGCAGCTTGCCCAAAGCCAAGGGAGAGGGCGGCCAAGGGAGAGGGGTGGCCAGGGCTGACAGCTGGTGACTCCCAGGAGGGAGACCCCGTGGGAGACTCAATGGGGCTTTCATTCTGGGTGCCACCCTTGCCACTTGAGAGATCCCATAGTGCAGCTGAGCCCCTCATTCTCTGCAGAGGAGACGAGCCCAGAACTTCCCTGCCTGTTCAGCAAGGCAAAGAGGACTCTGAGAAAGCCAGCTGCACGATCCTGTGGCTCCGGTCCTTATCACTGAACTAAGTGCCCACTTTCTTCCTTAAAAGCAGTGTTCTGAAAAGCCTCAAAGTAACTGACCGTCATTCTCGATGGGAAGCCGTGAGGATTCATTATGATGTCCGGACAGATGCCAGAATCACAAAACGGCATGTCTTCCTGAGGGACGATCAAGCCACAAACACCTGGGGGAGAGAAGATTTCAGGGCATGGAAAGCAAATTGGCAGAAAGGAAGAATACAGTGCTTAACTGGGATCTCCCCGCTGTTATCTCTATTTCCTCCGCTCTAAAACCCTCCCCATGCTCTCTATCTTGAGGAACAAAAGCAATTTCCAACAATCCCACTAGAAAAACAGCTCAGAAATGACTCGTTGCAGAAAAATACAAGGCTGTAGGCTGTCAGGCCTACAGGACACATCATGGTGCTGTCGGCCAGCCATCTGCCCACCCTCCCAGGCCTGGAGACCAAGAGGAGGTCTGTGCACCAAGGCTGATCTGTGTCCACTGGCTTGGATGCCATAGCATTTCTGCTCATCCCAGTCACAGAACCCAAATTTTCCAACTAGAGCACAAAGTACAGGGCTGTATGTTTAAGTGGGCTTTTCAAGCACTGAGACAAGAGGGGCTAGTGGATGGCTGAGGTGCTATCGGTCCACCTAGCAGTGCAGGGTGCTGTGGGTCTGGCAGGCATGCCAGGCAGCCCTGGCGGGGCCTCAGCTGCCCCAGGAATTTAAATTCCTGTAGCTTACAACACATTAGAAAGGGGATCCTTGACTGAACCCACAAAGACAAATAAGAAGACTAAATGCCAAATCATTCTTAGAGAAAAAGGCAAGAATTAGAAACGGAATTCTAAGCATGAACACAGAACAAAGTGAGAACTACCCACTCTGCATACTACCGATACTCTTAGGCTAACTGTGCTGGATGACTCCCTCACTTCTGGGCTAAGCTGCAGAGGGCCTGGTGTTTAGTTTTTAGCTCTCCTGATTGCTTGGGAGGGGATGCAGGAGTAGAACTTAATTAACCACAATATACATAATTTTGATTGGGAAACTAGTATACAATGACATTGAACTGAGAAAAACTGTTCTTACAGTAAAAATAATCCTTTTCTGTGTGTGAGGTCATCACTACCTGAACCTAATGAGAAACAGCTGTCAAACTTTTCAGTCCTCAGTTTCAACTCTGCGTGTGTGCGTGTGCGTGCGTGTGTGTGTGTGTGTGTGTTGCTGGGCCTTGTGCATGCTAAACAAGTACTCTACCACTCAGGCGCACCCCAAGCACCTCAGACCACTTGAAACATTTGTGAGTTACTTGTTACAGAAGATCTAAGGTCCAAAGGAAAAGAATGCCATCTGCCTACTATTTAATACTGGCTATTAGTGATTGGATTCCAGTGGCTGCCCGCAAGGTGATAACCAGGTCTGTGGAGCTGGGCTCCAGAGCCCGCAGTTACCGTCACTGGCATTTTGGCGGAAATGGCCTTACAATGACAAGCATGTTTTCCTACACAAGGAAAAGAAACAATCATTAGGTTCTATTTCAAATTCAGCTACAATGTGTTAGAATTTAAATGAAGTGGAGTGTATGACACCTCTTTCGTCCCTCTAAAAATCCATCTTGTCCACACTGAAATTATTGGACAAAGCCTTTGAGCTACTGAGAAATCTACTTTGAAAGAGATCAAACTGTAAATCTGCAGGCACCGACAACAACATTGTTTAGCAGTGAACGAAATGTTAAAAATGGCAGTTCCTGTGAGGGGCCAGACCTGGGCCCTATGGGCAGGCGAGAACCGGCTGGTGAGGCGTACCTCAGCTCTCTCCTTGAGGACAGAGCCAGGGAAAAAGCACGCACCTTCAGCAGCTCACAGGGAGGAAGGCCCTGGTGCTGGTGGAAGCATGTCCACTGTCCCCTGCCAGCTCAGAGGTGGGAGAGGGATAGGAGGGAGTGACACAGTCACACTGGGGGAGGAGAGATTCAGAGATAACTTGCGTTTGTGTTTTCTGTCTTGACACATTCCATCAAATAAATCCAACTTTATTGTGTTATTAAAATGGAAGAAATGCTCACCCTGCTAAAATCAGAATCCCTAATAACTTCCCCTTAAAATGATTAATATTTAGTGCAGGTCCTTTTCTGAATGAAGTTGCTTTCTTATTTGCTCTGACATTTTGATTTTTAAAAATACACTTAAAGCTTTCAGATTTTTTCCGTTCTGTTATAGGAGCTGCTCTGGCTGTATTTCAACCCGGGACACCTGTAAGCCAAAAATTAAATCTTCGCTAACTTAAAATTACTTTGGGCGCTGAAAACCCTTTTATACGCCAAGATGGTTCCCATAGCAGACAGCCCTGTGTTGTTTGTTTTGTGTGAAAGTGAATGATAAAAGATCCATGAAATCGACACAGAAAGCCAGAACAGCAGAAAGAGCCGAGGGCTCTCCATCATCGCGCTTCTCCCCTCCACTGACTCGGGGAACAATGGGGGCCACACATCCCACCGCAGATCTAACACAGCTGTGCATTTCATTAGATGAAGAGCATTAGTGACACAAGTAAATAATTAACTTATTCTGGTCCGCTGACTGTGCTTATGAGACCAGTCATAGCTGACAGATTTTAATACAAGTTAACACAAAGAGCCCATAATGAGCTTAGAAGTTAAAACAAAATATTTAGACAGAATTTGATGATCTCGAATCTTAAATGAGACACATGATTTTTAAAAGTTTGCATTTTACTGAATTCATTAGGGTTAAAAAGAGAGCTCTCAATCTTAGAACTAGACTTTTCTTCTTTTGAAAGGTATTTCTTAGTTTCAGTGTATCTGAATTCTTAATCAAACTGGGAAGGTTTCTTTTATTAGCCAATGAAAAATTATAACCGTGTTTTCCCCAGGGACTGAGGCACAAAACCCATTTGAGCACTAAGAACTCTTAAAAGTTATGGTCACTCTCCCTGGCCACTCTCCCTTGACGCTGGCTTTACAATGTAAATGATATGCAGGAGGCTTTGGAGTGTTAACCTCTGGGTCCCTGAAGAAAGGATGGGCTACAAATAAACCATATCTAATGGGAGCTGTTGGGAAACAATTACCAATTCATACCTTAAATGCTTACACAGCATTTCAGATTTTAAAATAAAATTTCATCGCCTGGTTCACACTGGTATCTCAGCCCTATTGTTTAGAGCACAAACTCCTGGCAGCGGAAATGCAAACATGCCGTTTACACTAGCCCAGGAACATTTGCTGCAGTTGCTCAGGCCAGGCAGGAACCAGCACTCAGTCTGTACTGCCAGGCTTGAAACAAACAGAAACAGACAAGAAGGAGCACCCAGCCTGAGGGACAGGCAGGGTATCCACCCAGCCACACAGAGAGAATGGCAGGCTGTAAAGTAGGGCATGCAGGGATCCCACGGAGGCTCCCAGGTGGGTGCCGACTCACGGGCTTGGCGAGGGCGTGGGCTTGGCGCGGCTTCCAGCCCTTTGCAGGGCAGCCCAGACAAGCTGGAAGGTCGCCTTTCCCTGCTCAGAGTCCAAGCCTCACGGATCACTGATTTTCTGGAAAGTATCTTCAATTATAAATAGTTATTGACCTACTAAGAAGTCACTCTGGCTTTCTGAAAATACTAGCTTCAGCGTGCTGATCTGCACACCAGACTTACTTCATCTGAGGGCAGGGTTGGCACAGCATGTGGTGCCGGGGATCGAACCGTGGTCCCTGAAGCCGCCCAAGGTTTCCCAAGCAGGCGCTTTAGACCACTGAGCCATCCCGCCGGGCCCCAGACTTCCTTCATCTGGACAGGAAAAAGGAAGTGGGAACTACAGCCAGGCAGAAGAGTGTGGGAGCTGCCAGTGACGGCACTTCTAATTGCCCACGTAGTGTCAGTGAGCTGGGGGCTGCCTGAAAAGGTCTACTGGGTGGCAGAGGTCAGTGAGCCAAGACAGAGCAAGAGCACAGGACTGGGAGGAGGTACCAGAGGTGGCCTCCATGGAATGATCAGGGGATCCCAGAAACAGTGTTTATGAAGCTCTGCTGGCCACATCAAGATGTTCCAAGTGACACAAGGCACATCTGGCAAGAGGCACCAATCACAGTGTGCCTCACCTGCTTTGGCTTCGACGGAGACTGAACTCAGACAAAGCCATTTATTCCACAGTTTATTGCCCCCTTGAAAGGGTGAAACAGTGCTGATATTTCTTTATAACCACAGCGTAAGAAGAGAAGGCAGCTGTCTAGTGAAGGAATGAATCCTACAGGAGGCCCACCATTCTGAAGCTCTGAAGTGATAAGGAAACCTGCAGTTTCCATTCCTTGGAGCCCAGGGTGCCAGGTCTGTGAGGGGTCAGCTAGCAAGGAGTCAGGTGACCTTTACTCCACTCTCAGGCTTACAGGTATTTCATTAGCCAGAGATAGACATCAGGGGGAGCAGTGGCACAGCCTCAGCAGTCTGGTCCGCATAGTGGGAATATTCAGTACTTCCCTCATAATGCCTAAGCGGTTACTTAGAGAAAGATGAGGGCTTATTATTAAATAAGGACCCTAATTACTCTCAGTAGGAAGCACACTAGCCAAACACAGGAAACAACTTTGGAGTGGAGCAGCACAGCACAGGCAGGCAGGAGCAGGTTCACTGACCTTGGTCAAAGTCGAGGTGCTGTGAGCCTCTCCTGCCATACCTCTTGTGCCAGGTTGTCTGGGTCTTTATCGGATCAAGGCACACCTCCTCATCACCATGGGGCTTCAGAGGCCCAGGCTGCAGAGCTCTAGCAGGAAACAGCTTGCTTGCTACTGAGGAGCCTGCACTATAGAGCCACTGCAGCAACCAAAACTCTGTCAAGTGTGCCCCTAGGAAGAAATGCTGCGCTCTGAATAAACTCACTACCATGAGCCTCATATTCAGAAATGTGGATTCCTGAATGGAAACACAGGTAGTGACTCCTTCCTGCCTTTCCCCCTTTCCATTTACTGAATTAATCTTCTTTATTTTTCATGCCACAGCCTTAAATGATCTGAAGGGAGGGGTGGACAAAAAGTGTTGAATCATATCAGCTTTGTTCTGCTGCTGAATCACTTCCAGATCTAGCACATCACCGCCATATCCCGGTTGACACAGTTTTAATTTGGATCTTCCTTACATGTTAACAGATAAATAATGCATAAGAAAACTTGATTAGCTTTCTTATTAAAACATCACTCTAAATGAGAGGAGGTGCTGGAAGACAATGCAGTTTTTACACAGCTTTCCCATGAGCAGCTGAATGGTCTGATGTGATAAATTTGCATAGTCTGAAGCGTACAAAAGACTGATTAATTGAAACCCTTACAATGCTTCTGGAAGCAGCTATTGTAAAACAATAACCATAGGAACTTCCCAAAATACACACAGCTAAGTATGTCAAGAGCTTAATAAAATGTGTTGCTGCTATACCATTTGGAAACAGAATTAGAAATTTTTATTCTGGACCATAAAACACTAAATACCCTAATTTCAAAGCTTTAGTTGGATATTTACTGAAAGGTCAGTGGGTTACAGCCTAGCTACCAAAGACTAAATTTTGCTCTTAAAAAGCAATTTAAATAAAATCTTCTTACAATAAGAAACCTTACAATAATTCTGTATGGGCAGAATGACCCTGATTTCTCACATTAAAATAAGAGTTCTGGAATTTCTTTTTGGGCCCAAGCTCTCAGGGCTTCTTGGCTACCACACACCTTATCTTGGGTTCACACCATCAGCCCTGTCTACCCCCTTGGCCCTCCCACTTAGAAACCTCCATTCAAGCAGGATCAAGCAAAGCAGAGAGCAAAGACACTAGACTATTTGAAGCTCTGGTCTCACAGAGAGGATTTTTGGCAGTCTCAAGTGCTACACAAGTACAAGGTGTTATTGATTACGTTAAATCAAGATCTTTTCACTCTCAATTTTGAAAAACAATATAGAAAAAACAAATAACAAATGAAAGTCTGGCAAAACTAATTTTAAGCCAGGCCTTGTTTAACAAATAAGCTTCTTGCTCAATTTTTCTGGCATCCATGAATGAATATTTTCTTACTTCCCACAGCCTCTCTACAGCTACTACAGAAGGTTCTTCAATGTGCTGCAAAGTCGGGTAGTTTTTCATTGAGAAAACTTTCAATCCAATTGGAATGGATTAATTTAGCAAGTTGCTTAATAACTAAGTGCAAGATAGGACAAATGACCTTTCAAGGGGACAGTTTTGGATATCAGGAGCCCAAAGCTGAATTCTCAGTTTTATCTGCATGTGTGGGATTCTTGTTGGCCCAAGACAGATACACCACATCATTAAGTGTTAAAGCACTAAGACCAGATTTCTATTTCAAAACAAAGGCTGACTTGGGTCCATGTTGGCTGGCTATCTGGTCTGGGAGAGTCCAGGGGATACAGGAGGGGAGAGGCTGGCCATTATCTCAGATGTGCAGTTACTAAGAAGCTTCTGTTTGCCTGGACAAACACTTGTTCCAATACAGTTTCCCCTCTCCTCTGGAATCCTGTGTGGCATAGCTGCCCGTTCTGGGGTCGGCAGGACCTTTGCTGGAGGTGCTAATCCTTTTTCACATGAGAGACTGAGAAATGCACTTTCGGAGTGATATATTATTGCCTTTTTTCTCTCTCCACATCAAAGGAGTGCACTTTTTTCTCCCTTGTGAATGGCAGCAAAGTCAGAGAAAATTTAGAAATATAATTTAGTTTGCTTTAACACTGATACAAAACTTGATATGGGACTTCTTTAGATTGACATAACATTTGCTACAGAATTCAACCCTAAAAGCAAACCAAACAACAACAGAGTACAAAATCTTCCAATAAACGGACCAACCATCAGACAGAAGAAGGCTTAAGATAAACAGATTTGACCCTGAGTAGTTTACTCTATGTAAAACTGCCCACAAGTGAAAGGCTTACTTATACAAGTAATTTCTATTTCAATAAGACATCTAGACCCAACCATCATGCTGATCAGCACATGAGGTGATGTCTGTATCCTTACCCTACCTATTAACTCAGCATAAAGACTCTGAGGAGGAAACACAGCACATTCTGGATCCACATGACACTCCATCTTCCCTCTGGAGGATCAGTAGGCATTAAGCACACAGGCTGGAGCTTTGCTCGAAGGCACCTAGAGGTCCAGAACACCAGGAAGGGAGAAGACGACTTCAGGGTCTGAAGCCTGCACCAGGTGAACAAGCTGCAGACCAAGTCAAGCCAGGTGCTCTTCCTTCATAAACACACACACAGTACACCCACAGCTTTGGCCATCACAGACCATCTGACCTCCCCCAAAATCTTGTCAACTAAAGTGATAAAATGCTCTCAAGACTTCAATCAAAGGCTCAGCTCTCCTGGGGCAGTGGACTCACTGCCACTTAGCCATGAGATATGTGGCCGACCTTGCAGATCCAGGGCCATAACTAACTGAGATTCTCCATCTCCTCAGGGTGGTATTAGAACCTCCACTGAAAGTGAGTGCTGGGAGTGAATTTAGCCAGTGTCTTACCCTGGGTGGTCTTTACTTTTCTTTTTCCTCACCAGCTGGCTGTCTGCCTGGTTCCCCCTCCACTGTTGAGGGTACATATGTATTATATCTTAGGCCTGTCAACTGTCCCAGCTCTTGGCAGATACCTCACTTCACACTGGGCCCTGCTTGGCACACGCTGCCACAGTGGACTAGGGCTCCTCAGGGCAGGTTCTCTGGTCCCTGTCCACCCACTTGTCTGTGCTTGCTAGCTCACTCCTGTGTGCCTTCACACAGAGTATGTAGCTACTTAGCTACTGCTCTTCAGCACTCTCTTCCCACTGGCTGCATGGAGCTCCTAATTATTCTGCTCCCTTTGAAGTGATCAGGCCTGAGCCACAGAGACACTTCTGTTATGTAAAACTAAATTTTTCAAGTTTCCTCTAACTGTGAAAGGATATTTTGAGAAGCATTAGGCACAGAAGTGCAATCTATGCATTATACCTAGACAAAAAGAATCACTAATGACAGCTTTATTAAAGACCATAGGTGAAGAGAATCAGGGGATGATCTGTAGGACCATGCTATCCGCTGAGCATCAAGAATGACAGTGCATCATTCCAACAAAGGGCAAAGGAATGTATAGAAAGACATGCTATCCCAAAAGAGTTGTTTAAACTGTTCACAGAGAAGATACATGTAAACTTGCAGAAGATACTATGAAAGAAAAAAGAATACCTCTAACCAATTCTACAATTCAAGAGTGAAGGTTAAATTCAGCTGCTCACTGGTCCCATCTGGATGTGAGTTGACCAAAGCAGAGACGCATAAGGAAGCATCATGGTTTAACACAGTTGGGTGGTATGTCCATCTGTGAGTTGACCAAAGCAGAGACGCATAAGGAAGCATCATGGTTTAACACAGTTGGGTGGTATGCCCAACATTGCGTCAGCTCACCTGGTGGCATCACCCGCACAGAGCTAATGCTGTGGACCATGTTCTTCTGGGCACTAGCCCCTTCCAAGGTTCTGCTCTGTCCCTTCTGAAGCTCCAGGCCAATCAGACGCCCAAGCCTGCATTCCATCGAGGTCCGAGGGAAGAAGGCCCTCAGCTCAGTGCCCAGGGCTTTCACCAGGCACCTGCCACCTCTAGCTAGGATAATCAGGAAAATGGCAAAGCCAAGGGCTCAGACATCTACCTCCTATGTCTGTTTATATTCTTGATAGCTTGTGAATTTGAACCAAGGCCAGTAAAGCCTAAGAGGAGGATAGATGAGAGGTGTGCAGCAATGTGGTACTCAGAGGCAGAGCAGCGGTGCCTCTGAAGGGAGAGGAGTCCCTCAGTGAAGCTGAATGGAAGAGGCAGCACACGCAAAGTCAAATGCCTGGATTTCAGTCCTGGCTCTGCCACCCCAAGCTGCGCTGGGCCAACTACTCTCCTCCCTGAGCCTCAAATTCCTCACTCTAGGCAGCAGGAACAATAATGGCTAGAACCGGACAGGTCCCAGGATGCAACAGAGAGGAAAATACCTATACATTATTAATGTACGAAGAGAAACAGACCACAGATCTTGGGATAAACAGCAGGCGAATGACTCACAGATCACCTCCAGCTCCAGCCTCCTCATGGAGCCCTAGCTCACCTAGGACTTGCCATTATCTCTTGGCCCATGAGCATACAAGCCCCATGAAGGCACAGGGCCCAGAATGATCCAGACACTCAGAAGGTATTTCATAAATTATCTGTGTAAGTAAATGTCATATAAACAATGTCAGATCCCTGAGTTTCCATTCTCCATCCCTACGGCTAGGAAGTGTCCCTTCTTATTGACAGAGTGATTCACAGTGAGGTACAACTCTCAGAGATGCACAGCAGTCAAGTGCAGTTTTTGAGCTGCAGAGTGGACTTCAGACTCTTGCCCTGCCTGGTCCTCCGAGGTGCGCTGACAAAGCAGCTATGCCTCTGCTTCACCTCCCTTCACAGCCCAGCTCAGGCACAATTTAGGAAGACCTAAGTGCCAATCTTTCAGTTGGACTCTGGGCCCCAACAGCGATCTAGTGGTTCCACCTGACTGCCCTACAGTGACATGCATGAGGTACTGACCCTGACACAGTACTTCTAGACATTACAGCCTATGACAAAAGCAACAAACCAGATACTCAGAAAACTACTATGAAGGAGGGAACTGATCAAGACAGAAGAACAGAAAACAAGAGAAAAACCTAAAAAAACTAAAATTAAAAAACAAACAGTACACTTCTGTAAAAAGAAAATCAATTTATATTTTAAATTAACAGTATGGTAAATCTTTAAAATTCCAGAAAATAACATTGATCAAATTCTCTAAAGAAAAGACAAGATAGCAGTGGATAATGCATGAGGAAGGCTTTGACAGCAATGCCCTCACTCTCAAACCGCACGCTACTGACCACCAGGAGATCCAGAAAGGCTCCAGGGAATGCTGAGAAGTCACTGGTAAAACAATATGTAAGGAAACGGCCTATGACCGAAGGACTGAATTGTGAGAATCTGAGGGTGCTCGACTGCTCCGCACCAGGAATGAAAAGGGGCCGGGAAATATTAATATTCCAGGAAGAAGGGACCAAAGCTTCAAGAGAAAGGGGGTGGGATAAAGAGAAGGAGTGAAGGCACACACGTGCATGTGTGCACACCAGGAAGTAAGTTATCACTCAACAGCTCAGAATGCTGCGGTCCCAGCACCAGGACACCTGTGACTTCAAAATTATGACAGGGCTTTTTAGAAAGTGACTATGGTTAATGGATGTCACGGGAATGAGCCTCACCCAGCATGTCGTGTCCTCTGAGGAAGACAGACACTAAGGGTGAGTACAGAGAGGAGGCCAGGTACAGGCATGGTGAGAAAGTAGCCTCTGTGGACAGGAGTGGCCCTCTGGGGACACAGCCCTGGAGGCTACCTTGCTCTGGGCTTGCAGCTCCAGAGGTGAGGCAGTACCCAGCCCTCAAAGGAGACAAGTCCCTCTGGGTACTGCTACAGCAATCTTAGGAAACAGATGCGGCCTACTCAGCAGTTTTTTTTTTTGTTGTTGTTGGGGAGGATACACAGGAGAAGGCGGCCTCCCACAGCTGCCTCCCATCAGAGCCACACAGCACCCTAAATCCTAAGCTGTGGAACCCATCTGGGCATCCGGGTGGTTAGTTCTGGACACAGTGCAGAAGCTCTCACAGAACAGCCTTCCCAAGTCCCCTATGTGGAGAAATGGCAGCTGGGTGCTCCAGTGAGATTTTTGCATGAGCAAATGAAGCCCTCTCCTTTTGGATCACACAGAAACAGTCCTGGAGCCTCTGGCAGAAGGAATGAAATTAAGTAAGCAAACAGACAACCCCTCCCCACAAAATAAAAATGCAAAAGCCAAACCTAGGAAATTATAAACTTCAGGGAAAAAAAAAGTTATATCACAAAGGAAGTGCACTCATGCAATCACTGAGCTCAGGAATAGACACTATTTACTCCGTTATAACAATGTGATGGAAATAGTTAATGGGCCCTAAATTGCACAGAAGGCATGAGGGAGAAAGTGCTAGGCCTTGCAGCCTTCAAAACAGAAAACTCATAGGTAACACCTAGAAGGCCTGAGTGAATTACATGGATAAGAATACTCAGAACATAAAGGTTAAAATGAAAAGAAACTGCTTTGGGGAGAACAAACTGGACGGTCTAACTTTTAGCACAAAGAATCCTTCCTTTTTTGAGGGTCTTTTTGATCTTTTAAAGTCATGTGCAGTGGGCCTGATAGCACGCACCTGTAATCCCAGCCCTCAGGAGGCTAAGGCAAGAGGATTGCTGTGAGTTTGAGGCCAGCCATGGCTACAAAGTGAGTTCAAATCAGCCTGAACTGCATAGTAAGACCCTGTTTCAAAAAAAAAAAAAAAAAAAAAAAAAAAAAAAAAAAAAAAAAAAAAAAAAAAAAAAAGAAAAAGAAAAGAAAAGTCATGGGCAATTATTTGACTAAAATTATACTGGAACTGGAAAGAAACACAAACTGAGTTGCTCTGAGCCCGCCCAGCACATCCTCCTGTGGCTCCGCTGCTGCTTGCACACCTTCCCTTCTCTGCTTGGGTCTTCCTCTCTGAACTTTCACCAAGTCTGATGAAGCTGCTCGAGAGGGACTGTCGAGGGACTCTGGGCTAATCAAGAGGCTTTTACCCTTGGATTAAAAGCCATCTGGAAAAGGAAACCAAGCCAGACAAACTCCTAAGCATCACTGAAAGGTCAGCAACCCCCGGGAGGACCTCTCAGCTTCACACAGAGACACGTGAGCCTGAGACCCCAGTGAACCGACCCCTGAAATCTGCCATTTGAGGTCACCATACGTCAGAGGCGCTGCTGTCAGAGCATTAACCCCACCGCTCCAATACTTCTCACAGAACCCTTGCTAAGCAGTGGCTCTGAACTTCAGCAGCACCACAGGGCTCATGAATGTGCATCAGAGCCCAAGGAAGAGAAACCTCCACAGCTATTCCACTCATTTGTGATTTCAGCTGTGGCCAACTCCTCTTCAAGGGTGAGCTACAAGAAAGGCTTCCTCAAACCTCATGGGGAATGCATGGGACTGGGCTCTAGGCTTTGGGCTCTGGCTTTCAGAAACTGAAGCTAGCGGAACATGCTGGCCAGCTCTTGCTCTGCACACCACCAATGCTGCCAAACTTGAGGGGCTGGCTGCTGAGAATGCACACACGAACTCATGCAGCTCCCTTTAAGAAGCTGCCACACCAGTGTTTGCTAAGAAGACACTAAATTCTGCTCTTGTCCAGCGAAGGAGTGAAGGAGACAGATGGGGACAAAGCTGCAGTTACCCAAGAAAGACTTGGGAGTGTAGCTCAGACTTGGGAGTGTAGCTCAGAAGTGCCAGAATAAGAGAAAAGGTTGACAGGCAGAACCTATCTCACTGGCAGGCAGCAGAAAGCATGTGAACTTCAAGGGGTTTTAAACAGCATTCGGTGGCACTAGGAGCATCTCAAGGAACTGTGGAGCTGATGAGATAGCTCAGCAGACCAAGTGCCTGCTTTGGCAAGCACAGGGATCTGGGTTCAATCCCTGGTCCTGATGCTTTGCTGGCCCTGCCCTCAGGGCACGCTGAGTCCGGGTGTGGTAGCACATGCCTATAATCCCTTCACTGGGGAGGCTGAAAACAGGAGGAGTCAGAAATGAATAGTGAGACCCTGTATAAAATACAAAAAAAAAAAAAGGATAGGCCAAAATGTTCTGGCTCTGCCAAATGAGCTACAATGTTACTGATACAACAGTATCAGAACCTGAAGTAAATTCATGGGCAGAACTGCAGTGATGGCAGCTACAGGTAGATTTACTTGACTGAATGTAATACCCAATACATCTGCTTGGTAAATGAAGCTAAAACCAGCAAGAACACAGTGTGCAGTTATATCCATTGCATTAAAAACAAAATATTATGCTGCTTTATAATTCAAAAGCTATGGTAAGAGTTAAGCTTTGGGGGTAGGAGACACACCTCAAATGTGTCTCTAAAGGACACAGCGATGCCAACAGCCCTCCTAGGGCACTGAGGAGGGGCCAGGCCTGAGGTCCGCTGCTCTACAAATGGGGAGCTAAGGACTTGGTTAGGAGCTCCGACTCCAGGCCTAGCTGCCTGGGCCCAGAAATCAATTCTGTCACTAACTGTGTGGCCCCGAGCATACTATTTACCTCTTGTGCCTGTTCCTTCCTAGAGCCCTGTGATACTCACTGAGTTAGCCTAATGCCAAGGACACTGCCCACCGCAGTGCTACAAGTGTCACAGCTCATGTCCTCAATCTTATGAGGTGGGCAAGAGTCAAGCCCAGAGTTGAGTCCCAGGGCAAACTTCCCGCTCCTGGATGCTCTGTACAAGACTATGAGGCCAAGTCAATCCAGAGGAATCAGAAACCGTGCTTCTTACAGACAAACAAACCAAGTGACAAGCGGTCAGGAACCCTCACAGAGGAGAGGCTCCACCGGGTGGTGGACCACATACTGCTCTGCGATTGGAGTTTCAAATTCTAGGAACTGCCTGCCCCTAACTTACTACTGTAGGTGGGCCTGAATCTACCTGCTAAAAGAAAGGACTGGAAAATCCAGGATCTTTAGCATGACCTCTTCTGATACCTGACCAACAGAATATACTATAATTTGAAAACATATGTGAGAAAAAGGTGTCATTGTTTTTAACAGACACACATACTTCAATAAACACACTAGAGTAACCATACTTTTGGATAGGACATGAAAGACAAAATAAGTAGCTCGGAGAAGCAATTCTAGCATATATTTATAAATGCCATTAACATATAAACAGACTGATCTGAGCAATAAAGCAGTGATTTTGGTAATAATGTAATTTTCAAACATACTTTTTTTGGAGAAAGGGTCTCTCTATGCAGCTCAAGCTGACCCTGAAATCATTAGGTAGCTGAAGCTGGCCTTGAACTCATAGTGATCCTTTTGCCTCAGCCTCCCAAGGGCTGGGATGGCAGGTGTGCACTAACACACCCAGTGTATGCTGATTTAAGAGGTGGAAGTTATGGAACATTTACACCGAGTGTATACTGATTTAAGAGATGGAAGTTATGGAACATTTCTAACAGAGTTAATGCTGCAGTGGCTCCTGCCTTCTAAGCAAGTGTGTCTACCTTTTTGCCCATGACGACTGCTGAATTTGTCCCCAATCTCTGGGCGCCTTGTCTGTCGCAGCAGCATCTTGATAAGAAAAGCATCCTCAGCATTGGAGGAGATCATCACCTTCTCAATGTACGAGTCTGTTGCTCCTTTGTAACTGATGGGAAGAGAAGATCACTGAAATTGTGAGTTTGTCATACACACATCTGACTAACCCTATCACAAAGTGTTCTGGCATTTCATTTTTGTACTCTGGATGAAAATATGCATTTTACATGCTAAATTTACAGTTAGAGGCACAGCACCATGTTATCCCATAGCAATCCTGGCCTGAGAGTAAAACATCACAGGTAAGGCAGTGACCACCCAAGGACACAACCCAGCTTTGAGCCCTTCATCCCTGGACAGCACTCTGTCCCCTGCAGGATTTCCCAAGAGCAGGGCTCAGGGGCTCTGTGCACAGAGGTACAGCGAGTGGGCCTGTCTGCACCTGAGCCTCCCTGGAAAGAAGGGTACAGGGCTGCAGTGCCAGGGCGTGAGGCTGCCAGAGGCAAGGGCTGACTGTGCTAGCCATGTGGCGCCTGCCCACAGCCCATCCTGTCAGGGCATTGCTCCATTTATTTCAGGAGGAAGTTTTCCCAGAGCCTGAAGACATGCATAGAGTCCAGCAAGAGCAGCAGCAGCAGAGGAGAAGAGGTGGTGCCAGGTCTCTGCTGCCATCAACCACTGCAAGGGACCAAGGAGGGAAGGTGGATCAGGGCTTGGTTGGGTGCGCATGATGGCTCTGAGCACAGCCCAAGCCCGCTACAGAGACACAGGCCGATGTCCTTGGAGTTAGCAGTGATGAGCAAGGTGGGTATATTTTGGAAGGACATCCAGAGCAGGTGCATAGGCCAGCAGTCAGGAAAAGGCTGGCCCAGGCCAGGCAAGAGGCAGAGCACTAGATGGGGATCACAAAGGCCCGAGCCTGATGACATGGCAACCTCAGACTCATTCCTTTGAGTGACTGCTGTGCTAAGCTAGCATGTGGGCCATGCAGGATAGGGCTGCTGTGGCCCTGCTCTACATCATCCAGTGCATGTCCTGCCCTTCCCAAGCTCCTGAGTGACAGAAACACAGAGGATAAGGTGGTGCTGGTGGTGCTCTCTCAGGAGGAGGTAGGGATGCATGGCACAGGGGAAGGGCGCAAGCAGAAGGCAAAGGAGAACTGGAGGCGACCTGTCCAGGAGCCGTGCAGAAGGGGTGGGACTAGAGCAGCAGCCAGAAAGCAGGCCCCCTGATGCTAAGGAGCATCTAGGTGCACCTCAAGCTGGGGGCGGGGGAGGGGTGTATGTGCCAACAGGAAATAGGCAGGAAGTGGGGGAGGACAGCATTCCCTCTTCAAAGAGGCCACAGGACAGGCAGGACTAGGAGGAGGGCAGAAGGAGCAGGCAGTGCCACAGGCAATGCTGATGGGCAATGCTGACGCTGACAGCTTGTGCTCTGGCACTCTGTGCCAGGTCTGGTCCCTCCCAGGATGGTGTGCAGCCTCCTCAGACAAGGCCACAGCTTCCTGGCCCTGTTGCACTTAGCACAGTGCTGGAGAAGGCATGACCGGGACTGCAGAAGTTCAACTCCCACCTCTGCCACTTGTAGCTATGTGACCTTGGGAAGTGCCCTAATGTCCACTCCTCCTGGCCTCCTCATTTTCCAGAGCTCTAAGGGCACACAGCTTGGGGATGGTAGTAAGTGCCAAAAGTTCTCAACGAAGTGGTGCAGATCTATGCAGCCCCTGCATCTGGGACTCTGCACAAAGCCCTGGCTTCCACCAGCAGCATTCCTTGCACAGGTCCTGCCACAGCCTCACCCTTGGATGCTGAGCAGGTTTCTAAACTGCCTGGCCACTCTGTCCTCGTGGTCCTGCTAACCTTGCCCACCCACCTGCTCCCCTGTGTTTTGTCACAGTGTTGACCCCCATAGGCGTTTCCTATTTTGCTGTACTTTAGCACTGAGAGGATGTTTAGATACAAACATGGCAGCTCTTATGTTGCATACAGGATAAAATAGGGCCACAGGAGGCTACACATACCACAGTGTGCCACTGGCGATGCCACACTGTGGCCAGTGCATTTTTCATTTCCCAAGATACAAATCTGATCACACCACTCTCTATAGAATGAACTCTCCTCTCCATACCCCAGCAGCAGCAGTGCCCCACAGCATGGATCCTCCAAATGCAGCGCCTTGAGGCCTGCGCCCTTTGTCTCATTGTCCCTTTACCCGGGGCCCTGCCCATGGGCCCACCTCAGCCTGGGCTGAGGTTCCACACCAGGCTGTGCACATGAGAAAACTGCACTTGTTATCGCTATTTCTTGTGCCTCAGCCTGCAGGGCCTCCACGCATCTCCCACCCTCTCACTTGTCTTCCAGACACGCCCGTACCTACGTTATGGGGACATCTTTGTACTGTGGCTGCTGGCCCACACTGCTCCCTTCCAGGGGGATCTGGGTCACAGTGGGCATGGATTTGTTCACAAGCACTTGTTTGTTTTCCACTTTTTCGCCTAAAGAAAGGATGTGTGTTAGATGTTATCTGGCGAATGAAGGGATAGCTGGGGACAGGCGGTGTGCTTAGACCCAGTACAAGAGCCTTCAGACACGAGATAGATATGGGGATCCACGTAGTGGGATCCACAATTCACAGGTTCATATGTGACTTTGCAAACTACTTAAAAAAATTATAGATCAGAGCATGGTGTGCATAAAACTAAGAAACTGGTTCAGGAGACATTAATAGGAGATGTGCCTGCTACCTCATTTAAAAACTGTTTTGCACTGCCCAAGGGTATCAGAGCCAGTGCTGGTCTCACATTTTATCCCAGCTGCTCCTGTAGGAACAAGTCATACCCACTTAGCCTGTGAGAAGATCAAAGAACTCACTGGCCTGGCTGTTGTTCCCACGTTTGCCTCAGACTGGCCACAGCAGTGCTGAGTCAATGTCCACCTCCCAAGCCACAAAGATGGGCTCTGAGAGTGAGCAATTTCCTGACAGGCAACAGCCAAGAAGATGATGTTGCAGGTGCCGTGGGCACTGGCTGCCCAGGTACCAGGTGAAGGGAAGACACAGCGTCTGCCCAGGGTGCTGCTCACGGATCTGCTGACTGTCACAACTCTGACCTGGCCTCAGCTTGTACCCCTTCTCCTTCCCCTGCTCCCAAACCACAGTTTCATGCTCCTTCTACCCACTGCACTGGCCTTCTCTCTAGGGCTTCCGCTTCAAGCTGGGACATCTGAATACAGCAGTCCTCCTGCACAGAATATCATGGCACTGCCCTATAGCCACAGCTGATGCTCCTATCCTTAGCACACTTCCCTGGGAGCCTGCAATGATCCTTCGAACTAGGCAAGTCCTCTTTCCATTAACTGGCTTCCCAGCTACCCATGAGACCTGGACTGGCTGTAACTGGCCATGTTTCCTGTGACCCTGGTCTGAGTCAGCTTCTCACACCAGCCAGTAGGAACCAAGGGGGTTAGGAGTAGGAGCACTCATAAGGGTTAGGGGTAGGAGCAACAGAATCACATATGTTAGGAAGAAGATTTTAAAATTGTAAGGAAAATGTTTTTAAGTACAGAAACATCAATGGAGACACAGGGACAAGACTCTATGCACTTCCCTTCTAGCGTCTCTGTGATTCAAATTATAACCAGAAAGCTTTAATTGGAGTACACTACTACTATATAAAAATCTAATATGCAGAAAACCAGACCAAAAGAAAATCTAACAAAAATGACTACACTGGTTGAGTCTAAATACTGTGTTATGGGTTTTTTTTTGCCGTTTTCTAAATACGCAGAAACATTGTTCAATAGCATTCACAATTTCAAAAAGTATGCACTGAGATTCATTTTTTAAAGCTTTTACCTGGAGAACAAATACCATCTGCGTCTAAAATTTCATGTCTCCAGATGGGCTTCCTGGTAGCGGCGTCCAACATGGGCCCCATCACCTTGTCAAATGTCTGGTTGGTGTACCGCTTCAATGTACACTTAGCGTTTTTGTACACAAGGCACCGCCCAAAGCCTGCAACAAAACCAAAATGATCAGAAGTACTAGAAATGCAAAACTACCAGAAAACGTGGACTTGTGCTGTGCCACTACCTACCTATCTGCTCTTGCAAAAAAACCTTGCTATTCTACTTTCAAATCATCTTGACTGGCATAAGACAACTGTCAACCCTAAGCAACAATGTAGGACTCCTCCCTCCCTACTGCAAGTTGGAACACGCATGAAATCAGCCTGCCTATGTTGGAGGAAAAAAGACCTAAGCATGGTATTGGGCGCTTTCCAAGCACAGAACCACAGGGCATTAGAACTGGGCAGGGCCCCATGTGCCAGCTGGTGGCCCCGCTCTTCTCCAGGCAGTAGGAGTGAAGTCCAGAGAAAGAAGGCAGGTGGTCGCCCAGAAGTGGGCAGCATAACAAGCAGACACCTGGTGGGTGTCCTTCTGGCTTGTAACTTCTGTTCACTTCCCTGGAAAGCTCTTTCTGCAATGGTGACATTTATGAGTGGACTGCAGAAAGGAAGCATGCAGAAAATGAACAAACAGATGAGATGATCATCTCTCCCTAGAAGAGAGGCTAACGAAGGCAGAGCCAGATGATTCCACTTGGCGGGGAAGCATATTTGCCTTCAAGATTACTTTCAGCAGTTTCAGATTGGATTCACCTAGCAGATGAGGTAAAAACCCCAAGAAAAATATTAGCACATTCCAGATGGGGCCATACTTCATGTATCCAGCTGCCAGCTAACTCTGAAGCACTGGTGGTTCAGGCTCACCAGTGCCACCTGTGGACCAGGGATGGGCGCAGGTTGCCTGCCAGGGGTTCAAGCTGGTGGGCAGAAGACAATCTGTGAAGGGGGAAGGCTCAACCACTGAATTTCCCAACAGATCAGTAGGAGTTACCCAAAGGGCTGTTGCTCCTTCACTGTGAACTGCCCCTCCAGGGCTCCACCCAGTCTCCTGGTTGGGCGGCTTGCGTGTCCTGCATGCCCCTGCCCATCTCTCCCAGATACGCTGAGCGTGCTGGAGCTCATTTAAACAGGAACCCATCTCAGGCCCAAGGGCTGTGCATGTGGCTATGAAACCCTTCTCTCAGGAGCCTCTAAGTGCAGTGGTGCCCTTTCAGGAAATCAGAAACATGAGAATGAAAATCGATGCAGCACAAACGGTTTTCTAAATAAATCCTGTGTCTTCATGTAAGTTTTCAAATTTAAAAGTGACTGTGGGAAGAAACAGATTCCTACAACTGGCTGAGGGTAAAGATGTCTGCAGGCCTGTGAGCCTGTCCCAGTCATCACCACACTGCCTGTGCCAGAGAAAAATGCTCAGAAAGCCATGAGCTTGGGGATGTCACAGGATCTGGAAAGGTCACATAGTAGCCACTGTCTGCAGCACGTGGGGTACAGTGTGCATCTGAACTGCACAAAAGACAGAAGTGTTTTCTGCTAAGTGTAAACCCACAGTGATTCACAGGTGTATGCTCAGAGGCAAGGGGACATCCAGCAAGTGCAAGATGTTGCCGCAATCCTGACAAGACATCACCGAGCCTTTAGATTTCCGCATAAACATTACCAGTTAATCAGAAAGGAAAACATCTAGTTTTAAAGCATGGCTGTTGTCATTTGGAGGAAAAGAAGAGGCATAAATTAGGTGCAGCCAACATTAACACCAATGACACATGGCTAGGAGTGCGATTACGGGTGCCTAGCAACTAGCATCAGGGGAGGGAAGGCACAGTGGGCGCACGCCTGAGGATGGAGGGACAGATGCATCAGATGTCTGCCCAGAGCCATGGACAGTGACATGCAGGTCACAGGTGCCTGCAGAAGCAGAGGAGGAGAGCACAGGAACCCCAGCTAGGGTGTGTCTGTGCATGCTACCTTCCGTTACTTCATTTAAGAACACACTGGGTTACAGCACCAGGGTGTATAGTAAGTCCTTGGCTTTTCACCTGGCCACTGCTGCTGCTTCCTCCCACATGCTTGCTGTTGGCAAGTTATGCGATAAGTATAAAAACATCTGAGTATTTTCCTACTGAAACATAATTCCTACTGGAAAATAAGCAGATTCTTAGGCTTTTTTCTCTTTGAAAAGAACAAAAGATCATCTCAACATAACAATCAAAACTGACCAGCAACCTAAAGCCAACACTAAAAGGCAGCTGCCAGGGGACTGAGGAGATAGCTCTGTAGCACAAGTGCCTGCCTGGCAAGTGCAAAGGTTGTGAGTTTGAACCCTGGCCCTGAAAAAAAAAAAAGGTAACTGCCTCCTGTGGTACAGACCTGAAATCACTTGTGACTTCAGGTTGTGACACAGTGGCTCTGATGTGAGTCCCTCACCCACTGCTGTCTGATTCTATGGAAAGCACTTATGGTGCTAATCAGAGCCTTGGAAATCTCTTACCTCTGTCCAAGGAAGCTTTGTTTAAAACGAGAGCGTCCTCAATATCATAGCCACTGTAGCTCATAACAGCAACTGTTGCGTTCTGCCCCGCTGGCAGCTTCTCGAAGTCTATCAGCTCAATGGTTTTTGTTTTAACCATGGGTTTTTGTGGATATGCTAACAGATACATGAGAGTATCAATTCTGTTTCGCTGGTTGTATCCAATGGTACCTTCATTAACAATGGAGAAAATAAAATCCAACATTCCATTATCTGAAATAATTGGGCAGCATTTAATATAATAAACACATTAACTCTACTAATTTGAATCAGAAAAATTTTCAGGTCAAGAATTGCAAAAGACCTTCATGATAACCAATTAACTTTTTACAGTTGTTTTCTATTTTTTTTTTTCTTTCTGTATTTTAGTACAGGGTCTATAGGGTCTCACTACACAGATCGGACTCATAGTGATTCTCCTGTCTTCAGCCTCCCAACTGCTGGAATTACAGGGATGTGCCACCATGCCCAGTCTCAGTTGCTGTCTCAGGGAGTGGGATAGGGTGGGATGGGGGGAAGAGAGGGAAAGTGGGGGAGGGCAGGCAAGGGCAGGGCAGGGCACAGAACCAGTATAACCGGGATTGAACCCTGGTCCCTGAGTCTGCCTAAGCAGGCACTTCAGTCTGCTGAGCTATCTGGCTGGGCCTACAGTTCATTTTCTTATACAATTTCTCAAATTATACTTGAGTTCTACATATCTAAATAACTTCAACATTTGGATTTAGATTTGCTCCTGCTTGAGGGATTATGGAGCTCCCTGGGTATCTTCTGTGCTTGCTGCTACACTCCAAGGCCACTGCTGAAGCCACCAGGGAAAGGGGTTGGGCTCTTCCTCATCATAAACAGTGGCTTATGTACTGACAGTTCACAAAGCACCAACAACTGCCAAAGTTGTAAATGGAAAGGCAAGAGAGGAGGTGGGAACAGAAGGAGAAGGAGGCAATCAGGTAGAGGCAGAGAAACTTACTCATTAAACATTCATTCAGTACCAAACACAAGATAAGCATGGAGCGCTGAGGCCCATTCCTATAGGCAGTGATGGCAAACTGTGGGGAGCTTTCAACAACAAAGCCAGCTGGCTGCCACCCCAGTGCTACAGGTCCTTACCTGGCTCTGCGCAATTCTGTGAAGAACCCAATCGGGATGGTTCACCTCCCTGCCTGACTGGCCCTGGTACAGTGCTACTGGGTCACTGCCCCTAGAAATAAGAACGTAGCCCAACCCTCTCCTTTATCCTCAAAATATGTAGGGAGTTGTGGCTTGCCAAACAAATGTTTCTGAGTCTTGGGCTTGTGATCACAGCTGATCCTGCAGAAATCTGAGAACTGGAAGCCCAGGCTGGCCCTGCTGCTGAGACTGTGTGACCCACCACATGCCTTTACCTACTCCATCTTGAATGGCTGAGAAGAGAGGAGTGGGCACGAGGAAAAGCAGAGAGCTGATGCATCTCTTAGTGATCCCCAGACACACACCCGAGGGCATCTGCCTGGCACCCTGTGGAAGTATGCCTAGGTGAGCAGACAGCAGCACTCCAGATTTACTTACTTTAACATCTCCACATCCCTATCATTAATCAATGGTGCTTTCAACTCGGAGCTAAGAATACAGTTCAATGAGCCAAGCTGACAGGGTTTCCCTTGAGGAGTACCACGAAATGATGAGTACCATGGAGTGCTCTGGAGAGTGCTACGCAGTACAGTGAGAGCCAACAGATGCTCAATGAAGGTCCAATGTGTTACACTGAAGAATGCCATCACACTCTTCGTAATAGCGTGAGGTGTGATCAAGGCACGTGTGAACACTCGCTGTGAGAGGCAGCACTCCCCTCTGAGCCCTGCCCTCACTGCAGACATGTCCCTCAGCCTCACCCTGTCTGTAGCACTCTGGAGCTCCCTTTCCTGAGTGTCTTCAGTTGCACTCTCCTGGCTTCCCTGATATCCTGAACTGAACCAAAACTTTCCTCATCGTGGTTATCTGGATTCTGAGGAAGAGGCAAGATCACACCCAAACCTCTGGTGAAGAAAGCAGACCCACGTTAACAGACCCTGCCTTTCCCTGCATGGCAATGAGCAGCAACAGCATCAGACTTTAAAGACACTCACAGAAAAGGACCTTCAGAATTTCTTCACAACATGGCAAAATGATAGGATAAATGTACTTGAAGTAAGGGAGGGCACTGTGAGGGGGATTTGTGGCAATGTGCACTGTGCTGTAACATATTTTTATATTTTTATACTATTTTTAAAATCTTACTTATTCATTTGGTACAAGGTCTTGCTATGCAGTTCTGATTCACACTGATCCTTTTGTCTCAGCTAGCCCCATGCTGGGAGTAAAGGTGTGCATGACAGTGCTTGGTTTTGGTGGCCAGCATGGCATGTGGTGCTGGGGATCAAACCTGGGTCCTTGAGCTTACCAGGCAGGCACTTAGACCACTGAGCTGTCTCTCCAGCCCTATGTTGTAATACGTGTAAACAATTTAAGCACTCACTGTATATTCAATCACCCCCTCCTATTAGGATGGTGATGAGGCTCTGTGGTTGCTGTTTTTGATGACCTCAGTGAGCAACTCTCTCCACATTCTAACTCCTCTACAGCTAACACTATCTTAGCAGCGGCCTCTGAACCAGAAAAAATTGGAATTTACCATGTATTTTTTTTTTTT
>PVJA010004108.1:53538-89226 GCA_004027025.1 Myocastor coypus | reverse complement strand
TGATCAGGACTCTTAAGTAGAGGGGCTATTTTCTGGGAAGAAGCATGCCAGTCTCCAGAGGTATTGAGATTCTACATCTTCATGTGAACTGTGGTAACCTGGTATAAATATGTAAAAATTCACTGATGGCACATTTTTCTCTGTGTGTGTTATGCATCCCTAAACCTAAAAATAGCTGGGTATAGCTGCACATACATAAGGAGGCTGAGGCAGGAGGACCATCAAGGACTCCAGGCCAACCTGGACTACATAGCAAGACCCTATTTCAAAAACATACATTCATACAAACATAATACAATAAGGCAGTTTTATGTGTATTGGTACATATTGGCTTCCAAGACATTTTAGAGGAATGAGGCAAGATACTACACAATGTATATACTATCGGGGCCTGGCAGGATGGCTCAGTGGTCTAAAGCACCTGCTTAGGAAAGCTTAGGCAGCTTCAGGGACCGCGGTTTGATCCCCGGCACCACATGCTGCACCAGCCCTGCCCTCCTCAGGCAGGCTGAGCCAGCCATAAAAATAAATAAATAAACAAACAAAAGTTCTGAAATGAGACACAATGTATATACTATCTCTGGCATTTAAAAAAAAAGAGTATAAAAAACCTTTTACCATATCTTTTTTGTCATTTGAATTTTGTACCATGTACATGGGTTACCTACTCCAAAACATGTTTTATACAGGTTCCTGGGCCTAGTCCCCAGTTCATGGAATCATTCCCTCAGGGGTTCAACAATGCCCACCTCACATGCTGTCCTGTTGGTCCATGCAGCCATCCCAGCCTGGCTCGGGCTGTGTCACTGCAAAAGGAACACAGGTATCAGGAGCTTGACTGCAAAGATAGTGTCACCTCAGGCATACAGGCTAGGGAGTGAGCTGTTCCATTCTATTAGGGATGTCAGGATCACTGAACTGGAGTCCAGGTCCCAACTCACTTTTCCACTTAAAGTCCATGTGTATCTTAATAAAAGGTAGGGGCAGGCCTGAGGAAAGAGCTCAGTGGTCTTAGTGCCTGCCTGACAAGCACAAAGTCCAGAGTTTGATCCCCAGAACCACATTCCATGCCAACACCGAAAACCAGGTATAGTGGCACATGCCTACAATCTAGTGCTAGGGAGGCTGAGACAAGAGGATCACTAAGTCCAAGCTGCATAGTGAGACCCTATATCAAAACCAAATAAATAAAAAGTCCATGCTCTTCCCACGCTGGTCTGCACCTCTCACTAACATCCCTAACTTTTCCCATTAGGTTTTATTCTATATTAGCTCCCTGTGCCCTGGGGTTGGATGAGGGAGGATGCAAGCAATGCCCTCACCTGTATGTAACCCTCAGCCTCCTCCTCTTAGTGGAGCTCCTGAGACAGCACAGCTGCAACAGCTGTCTGCAGTGCACCAGCTGAGAGCACTAACCCAGCCCAGACAGCACTCCTCCGAGTATTTCTGAATGGATCTGCTCCCTGGGAACCCTGTTCCTATGTCACCATGAAAGCTGTACCCTAAGCCTACAGAGCCTCCTGGCCATCCCTCTGAACTGAAGTTCATCTTTCTGTCCTCAACAGTGACAAGAGGTTCCTATAAATCACATCCACTTAGTACTTGTCTTGGTACCATGAATAGTTGTACCCTTGGGTATATATAGTACCCTAGCTTGCAGCCCGAGGTTCTAATCCCAGAAGAGTTTGTTGTCGCTTTTATTTATATCTGTGAACAGATGCACTCATGTACACTCTGAATATATGGTTCAACATACATGTGTATTTAAGCAGATTTCTCCTGACCCACCTTTAAAGGGGCATGGTACACATATTTGATACACAGTATCTCCACCCATGGGTACTGCTGATCTCTGGTTTCCTGTAATATTGGCAGCATCTGGGAACTTCTCTCTAGGCAAAGAGCAGTGTCTGTCTGTCTCTATCTCTCTGCCCCTCTCTCAGCTCAGACACACACATACTCATATGCACTTCTTTCTCACTGAACATGGCAATAGCCATTTACTAACGCCCTGGCATAAATTTTCTCCTGTATTTGTTGCCCCTGAAGTGACTGAGTGATGTCACCCTTTTGCCCACAGGCTGCACGTGGGAATTTGGAGCCATGGTGAACTACATCAAGAAGACATACCCCCTGACCCAGCTGGTCGTTGTGGGCTTCAGCCTGGGGGGTAACATCGTGTGCAAGTACTTGGGGGAGACCCAGGCAAACCAGGAAAAGGTCCTGTGCTGCGTCAGTGTGTGCCAGGGGTATAGTGCGCTAAGGTGAGTCATCTCTGTCATGCAGATGTGCAGCTTTCTTCCACATCCTCCAGTTAGTGTGCATTTTATCATGAGATTGCAACATACAGACACAGGCCCAGGGAACACCATAGTGGACAGAGCGTACATTTCTGAGTCTTGTACTCTCCTGGTATTGCTTTTGAGTTGTACACTGAAGTTGTCATGTCAGCCTGGGCTACACAGCTGCAGTAGGACCAGGTGTGTAATGGGATCTGTCAAAGCCACCTTAACAGGTCTACTTCCCTAGGGAATCTCTGTGAGGTGATTTAATCTATCCCAGCTTTGGGAATATGGCAGGACCATGGGCTCACAAGAAAACTTGAGACTGGCAAGCCAGTGCCTTGCAATCCAGTGCCTCTCAAGTGTGGCCTCTGAAGGGATCTGTGAAAGTCATTTAATCAACAACCTCACCTTCAAGGACTCCTCCCTCATAGGCATCCCAGACCTCTTCACAGAGGAGCTGACCACCTGAGGAAAAGTTTCTTCTCCCCTTGGTTTCTGGCCCACAGACTCCAGCAGGAGGAGTCCAAGTAGAATATGACATCTGCTGTGGCTCCCCTGTCACTGCTGTCCCATATCTTTTGACTCACCATACCACACACACCTTTCTGGACTCTTCAGATACATCCAGTTTTTCCTGTTTGTACTTCTGTATTACAAATGGGTATGACCAGTTCTTACAGGCCTTGTGAAGAAATCCAAAGTTTCATGAGAAAGCAAAAGAGAAAAAAGCCTTCTTTATTTACCCAGTCTAAGGCCAAACACACTAGATATACTTAATGAGGCCGGTATCCTTCATGCCTTGGTTCAAGTGTATTGACATTTTCTGATAGATAGAAGCTATCTGTAGTATTTCTTAAAATGTATATATAGTATAGGCATTTGAAACCAACACAACCAAAAGGCCAGTGTCAGTCTAGAAATCAGCCTCTGTCTACAAGGCCTAATATTGGCCAAAAAGATGATCTAAATATACATAGAGCTGGGGCTGGGGAGATAGCTTGGCAACATAAGCTCAAGGTCCCAAGTTCTATTACTGGTACCTCATGGTGTGCTGGCCCAGTAAACATGAGAGCACTGTGCTGGCCTCAAAACCAGGTGTGGTGATGCACACCTATAATCCCAGCTCTGGGGATGCTGAGAGAGGAGGATCACTACAAGTCCAAACTGCATAGTGATACCTTACTACTAATACTATTTGTGTGGACCAAATGAGTTTATATATATGATACCTAAAATGTAACTGTTATTATTTTTGTTGTTATTATTATTTACTGTGAAATGAAGTACATGTATTAGTTCAGTGTGTCTGGTCTGATGAGTTAATGGCTGCGTCATTTCACTAAGAATCACTTCAGGAATCTTATTAGAATATAAGTGCAGTTTTGGAGACCCTACCTCTGAGGAGTCTTGATTCACGTGGCCTGAGACCTGAGAATCTGTCTTTTGCACACCCATCACAATTGGCTTCAGATGTTCAGCCGTCTTTTATAGTCACTATCTTGGGTGACCTCAGTGGTCTCTCCTGCCACAGTGTCCCAGGACTAGGCTAGCCCTGGTTCTCCTGTTGGAGACCTTTCTGTGGTCACTATGGGAGGCCAGCCAAAAGAAAGGACATGGTCCTCTTTCTTCGCTTGACTTTTTAATCAAGTTGGGAAATACACAACTTGCAACTCATGTCCATAGGAAACCAGGGATAACAAAAGTCCTGTCCTGCCCATCCACTAGGGTAAGAGGTGAGCAAAGGTTCAGCCTCCTGAAGGCCCTGGAAAGCATGGCCTGGAGGAGCTCTGTGTCACCTGACAGCTGGTATAATTTTTAGCAATCTGTCATCTATTAAATAGGTATTACCGGATTCCCTTCCTAAATCAACTGCTGTGAATGCTCATTCTGTGTTTAGAGAGCCCTGGATTTGATAAATAGTAGTGTGTAGGACTAGTTTGTTTTGCTTCTGTTCCCCCACACACACACCCATGCACAGAATCATGAAATGACAACCACTTCATTTCATTTCACCCCAGTGGCACCATCTGCTGTTGGCAAGGGAGCACAATCAGCACCATTAGCAAACTAAGGTGTTTGTTACAAGACAGAGAAAGCCAAGAAGCTAGGAAACTAGAACCTGAGGTGCTGTATATTTTGCAGACATGGTTCACGCAGCAGCTTCCCGAGGCCTTAAAGAACTTCCTATATGTGCGTACCTCATGTCCATCAACCCTCTCCAATAAAGACGGAGAATTAACCTTTGGGCTGAGATCACCTGGGCAGCTTGTGGCCCAGGAGGAACTTGTGGCAGCTGAGGAACACCATAGGCTATGTGCACTGATGCTTCCCTGGGCTCAGGTCCCCTCAGCCTGTGAACCAGATCTGCTGAATGAACTTCAATTAGTAGTATCACTTTTTTCTTCTGCACAACACCTGAGGGCCATGAGCCATTTCAACACTGGGGTGATGATGGCCCACTTTTGTCTGCAAAGCCTGGGACCTCACACTGTTGGTGAATGCTTCCTAGCTGAGTCCAGAGAGCCCCTGCTGAGAAATCCCTCCCTCTGATGTCTCACCCCTCAGCTCACCTTCCCTCAAAAGCCAGCTGAAGTCTCCTGGGTACTCATCACCTGCTTACTCAGCAAGGTCAGGCTTCCACCTCAGCTTGTACTGTTCCATGTGCTATGCACTGAAGGGTGGATAGTGAAGGACTGAAGCATCCTTATGACACAGCATCTGCAGATTGATGTGTTCCCTCAGTAGGAGCAGCTGCCAGCTAGCCCTGGGGGTGGGTGTGGCCAGACAGCCTAACTGTGGTTTAGTTGATTAGTTCAAATTTCATTATGAAGAAACAGGAACAATCATGAATTCATTCAGATACAGTGAAGAGAGAGATGGAGTGAAGCCAGGCTGACTGGAGACAAATTTAGACCCTGGTTCTTGCCATTAGATGTCCTCCTAGGTACAGGGTACAACCCAAAGCCAGGCCCAGGAACTCCTTGCCTACACGCAGCTTACAGAGGAAGGGACGCACTGTTGGTCTTGTTTTGGATAAAATCAATGCATCTTTCCCAGGGAGGCCTCAAAAATCTTACAATGCAGAATTGAGAATACAATAAGTGTGCAATGAAAAGCATTTTGTTGATAAATAAGAGTAGACAGTGCCTGGGGACCTCACTGCACTTAATGATAATAGAACAATTTCATAAAGCCTCACAACAGCAGATACCAGTTAGCAATAGATGGTTCACTGAGTGAGTGCCAAGCAAATCAAGGACTGCTCCTGGCTGGGTACATCTGTGCCACCTTCATGTTGCAGTGTCTCCTCCAAGGTTTCCCACACCAGGCAAGAGGCAGGGCTGCTTCTCTGCCACACATTGTGCACATTCCCTCTTTTGCTTGTATTGGACCAACTCCACAATGCAGATGAGGGTATGACAAAAGTGGTGTTATCACTGAGGTATGTATGGTGCCTTCCTCAAATCTGCATTTATAGATGCTGAGCTATAAAATCACTTGGAATAATCAGTCATTTGGTATCAGAGCCAAAAGTGGGGAAACAGCCAAGTTTAAGTAAAACTCTGGCAGAACTCCACCTAAAGAAACAGTTTAGTTTTTCTACCACCAGATAATTGCCCTCAGCACTATGAGAGTTGTGGTTTTTTGTTTTGTTTTGTCTTTGTTTTGTTTTGTTTTATTTTTATTTCTTTGTTGTTGTTGTTGTTGTTTTCAGTCAGAAAAATCAAGACTAGGCATGGTTTTGCTTGCCTTTAATCCTAGCACTTGGGAGGCTGAAAACAGGAGAATCACCACTGATCTGATCTGATCTACATAGTGAGATCCTGTAGACCCTGTCCTAAATACAGGAAAGAAGAGAAAAATTAGAGGCTGTCTAATACCCTTTGATTCCACTCCATCCCTGTAAAAGACATTCTAAAGGAAAATATTCTAAGGAAGAAGGAGGTTTGTGGGTGGCTATCTCTGCCCCAGTGTGAGCCCCACCTCCCACCCCATCCTGCCATCCCAGTGGAGCCAACAAGGCCCAGCTGGGTGTGGCTTGATCCCTAGCAACATGGCTTCCTCCTGCTCACACTCTCAAGCTGAGCCAACAGATTGCAGTGTCCACTCTACAGTAGCCTCTGTCCAAAAATGCAAACTGTAGCCAGCCCAGAGCCTGGGTCTCTTGGGTTCCGATCCACCAGCCCTGTCCCATGACAGTGGCCTGTGTAGGACCACCTATACTTCCATCTGTGCACCTTCATCCCTGGGGCCTGGGCTGATACTGGTTTTGCCAGCTATAAAATCACTTGGAAATAATCAAGTTAGAAATAATCTACACATCCAATATGCAGGAGATGGAGGCAGTTATGATGCACCAGGTGGGGAAGTCAAAGCAGCTTTGTTTGCTTCTTTGTCTGGTGGACTGAAATCCAGAGCTCCACAAGTGCTAGACAAGCTTTCTACCACTGAGCTACACCCACAGCCACTTCTGGGTTTTTGGTTTTTGATTTTTGAGACAGCTTCTCACTGAATTCCCCAGCTGGCCTTGAACTTGCTGTCCCTCAGCCTTCTGAATAGCTGTCAGGATGTTACAACTGTGCTGGTCCATCCTGGGTACGCAGAGCTGCTCTGTCCTGTCCTCATGCTTTGTGTGTCCTCAGAGAGCACAGGGAAGTAGCCGGCTGGCTTACTCTGTGTCAGCGCTCAAGATGTAATTTATGGGAGCCAGGAGATTTTAAGTCATCTGGGCATCAGATGTGCTTCCCTCTGCCTCCTTGTCCTGTGACCTGAATCCTAATAGTGTGTAGTCTACTCACTTGGCAAAGTGGAGGAGCTGAGGATGAAGCCTTCTCTGAGCAGCGCCCAGCACAGGAGGGTCAGCTCTGCTCTTCTCTCTTTTCCCAGTTGCTCTGTTTGCACTCTTTTCTTGGTGATTAGAACATCTTTTTCACTAGTGAGGATTGAACCGGAGACCTTTGCTACATTTTTTTTTTTTTTTTTTTTTGAGTAAAGGTCTCACTAAGCTAAATTGTACATGCAAGGCATGAATTTGGGATCAGCCTCCCAGAGTTCTATGATTATAGGCATGTGCCACCACACCTATCTAAAATTATTTTTAACAATTCAAAACAAACAGCTATGAAACTATTATGGCTAATATTTTGTCAGTACTTACTATGATTAGGAGTGGTGAAGACACCTTAAGAGAATTTTATTTTGGTAATGGGTAGGTAGATAGGAGGATAGATAAAGCTCTTTAAAAATTCATATTGTCATCCTCAAATAAGGCTTCCACCTCTCTTCCTGTGAGTGGCCTAAAGTGATCTGTGAAAATGGTTCACTACTCTCTTGACCCGGTAAACCCCACAAAATCATGCAAATCAAAAGACTCAAATCTTCGTGTTCACTTTAAGAATATGCATGAAATGGCCCAGGCCATCAAGGCTATGCTACCTGAAAGGCCACCAAGTATCTGAAGGATGTCACATTAAAGAAGCAGTTTGTTCCATTCCAGTGGTATAGTTGGTAGGTGTGCCCAGGCCAAACAGTGGGGCTGGATGCAGGATTGGTGCCCAAAAAAAAGTGATGAATTTTTGCTGCACATGCTTAAAAATGCAGAGTTATGCTGAACTTAGGGGTTTACATGTAGATTCTCTGGTTCTTGAACATATTCTGGTGAACAAGCACCCAAGATGCGCCACCGTACTTACAGAGCTCATAGCCAGATAACCCATCCATGAGCTCCTCCTGCCATACTGAGATGATCCTTACTGAAAAGGAACAAATCATTACTAAACCAGAGGAGTCATCTGCACAGAAGAAAAAGGTATCCCAGAAGAAACTGAAGAAACAAAAACTTGTGTCACAGGAGTAAGTTAAGCATAAAATAAATGCAAATAAAAGTAATAAATTCCATTATTAGTTACAAAAGAAAGAAAAAAAAAAAGACTTTCCATGAGAGCATACTAGCCATGGGGGTGCTCTCCTCTTCTCCTTGGTTACTTCAGTGGCAGCATTACTTTTTAAGAGCTTCCCACCTCTCAGGAGGTGTCTTTCCTGTAAGAGCTCTCGAGATCTTTTCTGCCATTTTTTAAATCTGGCTTCCTACAAACAAGGGTTCCCTTTGGGTTACACAAAGCCATCCCTCTTCCTCCCTGAGTCCTTCCGCTGGCAGCTACTTCAGGTGACCCAGGGAGCAGCTCCTGCCCTCCCTTCTCTCCTGGAAAACCCAAAAGCAAGTCTAGCACTTGGCCCCTGTGCCCATCTTGTGATTTGCTTCAGAAATGTAAGATTGGCTTTTCATACCTGACCTTCCAGCTCTCACCCAGACGTTCTCTGACCCTTTTCCCCTGGGGTGTTTGGGCACCAAGGGTCTCTGCTTTCTTACCATGTAGCTCTGTTGTGCTTGTCCTGAAAGGTGACCTTATCTTAAGTAGCCACACAGTCTCCATCACAGGATCCTTTCCTTCTCAAGCAGTCTCATGGACACTTCTGAGATCTTCCATACTCTCCTTATGCCCCATGTATTGGCATAGCCACCCCCAACTCTGATGTCCTTTGTCCCCTTCCCTCTGCAGAGTTCCCCACTCCCACTCACCACTGTTCTCCTGCACTTGTCACACACAAGGTCTGTCTGTCATGATACCTTGTGTCATTACAGCTTCTTTGGAGTGCTCTGCCCAGCCACCCTCCTCTAATCCTTCTTGATTGGGCCCCCTGAATCCCAAGAAGATACTGCCATCCCATGAGGTGCAGGGTCTGCTGAGCCTAGGCCACCTACCTTCTGGTCTTTCCCACCAAAGCTAGACTTGAGGCCATGCTCACGTTGGCCAGCTGGTCAGCTTGCCCCTCACCATGCCTGCCCTGCCTGCAGAATCCTAGCTAGATTAGCTCTTAGGTAAATGGTCATGACCCAGTAAAGAATAGAGTACCACCCTGAATCTGGGGGTTCCAGGTGGGACCTCCTGAAGTAGTTCCAAAAGAGAGTCTGAGTCCAGTTTATTGAGTTAGGTCTTTTATAGATAGGATAAGAGGAGGTTAGTGGGACCTGATTAGGGGGTGGGTACATGAGGCTGGGGGAACAAGAATGGCCAGGTATCCAGCTATGACAACAAACACAGGCATCTGTAGACAAGTCTGGCTGTGATGTGGTGACAGCAGAGCTTGGGTATGGAATAAGCTATACTCTTACCTCCTCATGCCACTGTGGAGAGCCTTGAGTCTGACTCTCACTGTAGGTGGTTTATTGTGTCCCTGCCAGACATAGCACCATGGCTGAAAGATACCCACACCACCCTGCTAGCCACTGCTCCTATGGTCCTTGTCCCTTCAGCATCCTCATGCAAATGATAAAAAAAAAAAAAAAAAAAAAAAAAAAAAAAAAAAAAAAAAAAAAAAAAAAAAAAAAAAAAAAAAAAAAAAAAGGCTGAAGGTTAAATCAGCAACTGAAGTCCTTTTTAGGCTTCCCTGTGCCAGCAGCTGCTTGGAGGAAGTATTCAAGTGACAGCTGTGGTAACCTCTGGTGGGTTCTGTGCCTAAAGGAGACCAGGCAGGAAAAGGGACAAGAGTGCTATGAGGACATGGTTTCTCCTTCCAGAGGCTTGCACACTGCACCTCAAAGCCCCACTGCATGGGGCTGGGGAGATAGCTCCGAGGCACAAGTGCCCGCTGGGCAAGTGCAAGGTCATGAGTTCGAACCCTGGTCCCACAAAAAAAAAAAAAAAAAAAAAGCCCCATTGCAGTATCATTGGAGTGGGACCAGCAGCCAGGGAGCCTCACTGTCCCCATAGGTCCTGGATGAGCTCTCCATGCCAACCCTCTCCCCTCACTGTGGTTCTTGCAGGGCCCAGGAGACCTTCATGCAGTGGGACCAGTGCCGGCGCTTCTATAACTTCCTCATGGCTGACAACATGAAGAAGATCATCCTCTCGCACAGGTACAGCCCTCCCAGCCCTGCAGGAGACACAGGCTCACAGTCACTGAGAGCCAAAAGCTCTGCTCTCCAGGGAAAAACGATGGATGGTTCAGATGCTCTGCTGAGCCAATGACTTGGTCAGGAGCAAATTCATCCTAAGCTCCGTTTGCCCCATCACCATCTGCACTGGTAATTCCCAGTCAGCCAAGGCATGTGACCTCCTCTACCGCATTCCTTCCTAAGCCAGTAAGCAACTAAGCTGGCCTGTCCTTGTCAAGGGGACCTTCCTCCTCAGCATGCTTCTGTGCAGGGCATCAGGGTGGCCTTGGATGGCCCTTGGCATTCTGCCAGGTGCCTCAGAGCAGAACACAAGCCTGCCACAGCCTTAAGCCACTGCACATTCACCAACTTGTCCTGTGTGTCCCACGCCTTCTGCCCTCCACCCTCTGTGGACCAACCTAGCAGTGCTTAGAGCAGGCCTGAGATGGTCAGCTGTGGTTTTTATCGCTGTGCCTTTGCTACTACTGTCCTCCCAGCCCCTCCCACCAGCCTGGGTCCTGGGCAGTGGCTGCACCCTCTAGCCTCTCCCACACCGCCTTGTGCCCTTCTCTGCAGCTCTGCTCATGACCCCAGCCCTTTCTTATTTGTTGTGCATGCTTGGTCCAAATAATTGAACCCAGGGCCTTCACCCTGGGCTACATCTGAAGCCCTTATTAGTTTGTATTTTGAGACAGGGCCTTCCTACATTGCCGAATTGGCCAGGCTGGGATCAAACTGTATCACTCTTAGTACATTGCTTTTTTTTTTTTTTCCAATTTTTATTTTGTATGAATATATGCTTACAGTGCATCATGATTACATTTCTCATGACATGAATACATGTGTGTGCCATGTTTTAACCCCTTTTTCATCCTTTCTCCTTTCCTTTCCATCTGTTGATCCTCTTCCCTTTTCCAAAATCTCAGTCTCCTTGTTTCATATTAGCTATCTTTTATTTTGCTCTTTATTTATATTTTGGGTTTCTTAAATAAGAGCAACCATGTGATATTTAAGCTTATATGTCTGTTTTATTTCATTTAACTTTATGATTTTTTTCTCCTTTTTCCCCCAGTACTAGGAATTGAACTCAGGACCTTGCACTTGCCAAGCAGGCACTTATGCCTCTGAACTATTTCTCTGGCCTGTAACTTTATGATATTAAATTGGATGCAGGGCTGGGGAGGTAGTTTGGTGGTTTAAGTGCCTGCCTGGCATGCACAGGGACCATGCCCACCCTGGAAACATGGGTGCTCTGTGCCAGCCACCAAAACCAGACTTGGTGGCGCATGCTTGTAATTTCAGCACTGGGGAGGCTGAGACAGGAAGATCACTACAAGTCTGAGCTGTCTAGCATAGATAGATAGATAGATAGATAGATAGATAGATAGATAAGTAGACAGACAGACAGACAAAAAAATAAAGTAGATCTACTTTCCTACTAATTACTCAAGTTTACCCTTGTTTATAACAGACTAGTCCTCTGTGATGTATAAACATCAAATTTTCTTTATCCATTCATCTGGTGATAGACATATAGGACCCTTCCAAGATACAGCTATTATGAATTGTACTGCTATAGAGACAGCCTACAGAATGACAAAAAAATCCAGCAGTTCTTTGGAGGACTAAGTAATATGTACAATACATGAAGAACTGGAAAAAATCAGGCACCTCACTCCAATAAAAGGCCCAATCAAAACTGGGTAACTGAGCTGGGTCTGATGATGCACACCTGTAATCCAAGCACTTGGGAGCATGAGGGAGAAAGATCATCACAAGTTCAAGGCCAGCCTGAATTATATAGCAAGACCCTGTCTTAAAAAAAGACCTGGAAAACTGAAATGAGCTGCCCATCCTTCCAAGCCCCTCTCAGATCCCCTCCGAAACCACCAGGCTGCTGCTGTACTGCTGGCTCCCTCTGCGTGACTCCCAAGTCTTGGGAATCCTTGCAGGGTTTGGGCTGTTTTGATTTCTCCAGAGTCTGGCCCAAAGGAATATTCACAGGATACACTCCCTTAGGAAAGAAAGCCTGGCTAAATCATAAGTTGTTTTTTGTTTTTGTTTTTTAATTGAGACCGGCTTTCAACTCCTGAGCTCAAGCCATTTCCTGCCTCTGCAACAGCTGGGACTGGTGGCGTGTGTGCCACACCCAACTCTTAGTCTAGTCTCTTTTTGTCAATGATTCAAAGAGCCTGCAGCCCAGCACCCATCCCAGCTGAGGCTTCCTATGGGTGGGGTCATGGGCACCTGAGTAGGGCATGTATTCACAGCCTCTCCAGCTGTCATCTAGAGACAGCATGGGTTGCATGCAGATTCTCCATGGTGGCCTGTGTACTTGTAATCCTAACTATCCAGGAGGCTGAGGCAGCCTTGCGCCTACAAGTTTGAGGCCAACTTGGGCCACATTAGCAGGACTTCATCTCTTCAAATAAAAATTTTAAAAAAACTAAGTGCACAGTTCTGAGTTCAATTTCCAGTACCAAAAATAAAACAAAAAACTAACCCTGCACTTTATTGCCCAAATGCTCACAGGTTAACTACTATCTTTTTCGTTGAGCAACAACAACAACTCATAAAGGGAAAGGGGGCTTCTTCTGGGGAGAGGGGTATTTTGGCTCCCCTCACCCCAGGTTTGGACCACTGCCCATGGCCTTCCACCGTGCTCGTCCTGAGGACTCCTCTTCTGTGTAACATTTAGCCAGCCTGTGGACCAGCCTTTAGTTTGTCTGGATGTCCCTGGGAAGGAAAGTAAGGTCTAGGGACTCATCTTGCTATAGCTAGCTAGAATACAGATAATTGTTCTACAGGCTGAAAGGCTGTTTTCAGGCTCCATGCATGTTGGGTCCTGCAGGATAGAACTGTCCCTGGCTTGCCACTGGTCCAGATGCTACTGCTGTGACTTCTTCCCCACCTGTGATTGAGTCATTTTTTGCTTTTGTGTCCCACATTAGGCAAGCTCTCTTTGGAGACCACGTTAAGAAACCCCAGTTTCTGGAGGACACGGACTTGAGCAGACTCTACACTGCAACATCTCTGACACAGATCGATGACAACGTGATGAGGTGGGTGCCTGCAGACGAGCCAGCTCGGCCTGGTACTGTGCTCTGCTCAGCCCACCTTTGTAACAGGGCCCCCCCCCCCCGACCCCTTTGAATAAGTGTCCTGCTGAGCATGGTGGCACATACCTGGAATCCCAGCCCTCGAGAGACTGAGGCAGGAGCATCACTGAGGGTTTGAGGCCTGCATGAGCTATGTAATGAGCTTAAAGCCAGGCTGGGCTACATAGACTTCAGGCCCAGCCCAAACTACAAAACAAGATTCCATCTCAAAAACAACAAAAAGAACACAGAGATTTTCACAAAAAAAAAATCCTAACATCTTGGAAATAGCTATAGGAACTGCTACAAGGAACTGCTAGTGGAACTGTTTCCAAGAGGAACTGACTGACCACACATCTTGTCTCATGCTGCTGGCTTGAACTGAGGAGACAGGTGTACATGTCCATCTTGTGGACCTGTGCTCTACCTCCCTGACTCCTTTGGGTCATAGGATCTTGACCTTGACAATGATCCCTTTCCTTATTTTCTAACTAAGGTCAGCTTCAAAAGATAGAGTTGATCTCTGACCTCACTATTCTTTTTAAAAGGCCATCCTGCTCACTGAGCACACATTTGATATCTTTTTTTGTTCCCATGCTAGAGATTGAATCCCCAGCCTTTGCACTGAGCTACATCCCCAGCCCTTTTATAAATTTAATTACTTGAAGGCAGGGTCTCTCTCACAAAGAGGCCCAGGCTGGACTTGCAGTCCTCCCATCTCAGCCTGTGGAGTGCTGGGATTACAGATAGGTGACACCACACCAGGCCTTTAGGTTTGGTCCGAAGTGAGCAAGTCCATTGGTACCTTGGCTCCTGAACACAGTTGTTTGCCAACTTTGTGTTAGGCAACAGATATGACTGTGGCTGTGTTTTTTGCAAGAACCTGAACGTGGCCATTTTCCTGACAGTTATGGCACAAATTAAGCTCTTGAGCCCAGGTGCGACTGTATACATTCAGGATTTAGGTAAATAACAATCTAAGGCCATAGGGTCACTTCTTTTCTTCCTTATGGGATTTGATACGCCTTCTTGCACCCAATAACCTTGAAATGTACCTATTAACAGTTTCTCAGGAGAAATAGAAACTGGGAAATTGCTGCTGTATTGAGAAGATAAGAGTGAATCATAGCCACCACCCGCACTTAGATGGGTTGTATGAATTATTAAAAGATGTGAGAAAGCAAATAAGCATTAATATAATTATAATGGGGGACTTCAGTACCCTGCTGTTGCAAATGGATGAACTAGACAAAAAAATCAATAATGAAATATTAGAGCTGAGTTAACTTTTGCACAAATGGATTTAGTAGATTCTATAGTATGTCTGATTTTTAAAAAGTCACTTGAATTTCCCAATTTATCCTCTGAGTTTGTAAGCCCCAAAGAGAATCCCCTTGGCTTTCTGTGGAGTTCCTCCTTAATTGAGTTCAGTTGTAGCAGTTTTGTGGACAGAACCTATTTTGGAAGCCCCCTCATGTTGGAGAATGGGAATATTTTCCCAAGACTGCAAAGGGACCAACTACACAAGGACAGGTCTCAAGGGGAGGATTTCTGTACTCAGCCTACTCTCTGTCAGAAGGCCACCAAGGGTCCAGCCTCAGCTTTGTGGGTCATTCCCAGGCGAACTGTGTACAGAGACCAGAAGTGGAAGAATGCTCCCCTTCACAGGATGTGGCATACTGTCAGGACCTGGCATCAAAACAGAAAAGAGCCACCCTTCCAGGCCAAGCCACTCCCCTGAGCCAGAAAGAAAGGAGGCTTTCAGAGATGCTGCAGCTGCGCTGCCTCAACCTGGCTCTGGAGTTCCAAGCTGAGCCTCACCAGGGTCGGAGCACAGCGCAGAGCAAGGCTGCAGGTCTCAGACAGGTGCACCCGAGCTGTGGGTGAATGCTGTGTGTCCTTCATTACCACTTCTTGGGTGCACAGGGTAGCAGCTACGAGCCCACGTCTCATCTCAGTGTCCCAGTACATACTTCATTCCAATTCACAGTGGCCCAGTGAGCAACTCTTAACAGGAAAAACTTTTGTTCAAAATGAAATTCTAACACATCTTTGAATTTCAATTTTTCTATGGTTGCATGTAGGGTCACACTGCCTCAAATGACATGATATCACAAGTCATTATAAAGACCTGAATGGCCGCCTGGCTCAGTCACTGTGCTAACCAGCACCTCTGGTCATACATCTCAGAGCACCTCCCAGGACAGTCCTGTCTCAGGACCCCGTGTACCTCTAGGGGAACAGCTAAGGTGAGGACAAGTTGAACCACTCACCTAAGATCACACAGCAGTAAGTGGCCAGGTTAGAATTTGAACCCAGATGCCAAAGCCAGTGCTCCTGGCCCCAAATGCTGCCCTCTTTATACAACCTGTGTCAGTACAGAACCTAGAGGAACAGTACAATCAGCTTAGTCTTCAGACCCAACTAGGCTATTGGTATGCTTTGACCCAGTGCAGTGAGCTCAGTTCTGATCTTACAACTAATGTTGTTTTGTTCTTTTTCTCCCCGACCCCTTGTGTTCCAGGAAGTTCCATGGCTATAACTCCCTCCAGGAGTACTATGAGGAAGAAAGCTGCATGAGGTATCTGCACAGGGTGAGTGGTCAGTACTGGCTTGGACCTCCTGTCACCCCCTGTAGCTTTGTCCACGTCCATCAGGTTCCTAGTCCTCTTGAGTTCCAGCTCTACCACATTCTAGCTAGGTTTGGATTTTTTATTGAACCAGTGTCTGTGGCCACCGTATGCTACCCCCAGAGCTGCCCAGTAAACCAGGCTGCTCCTTGGGCTGTAAACAAGCTCTTAACATTGCTGCAGTGCTCTAATTCTTCTTAGGCTTCCTTTGACAGTGTGATTCCTCCAGGTTTCTGCCATGGTTCATGGGAGAGCCATCTTAGTCTCCCACCATCCTGGACTGCTGTGTATTTCATAGCATGGTGCCTAGAGCTGAACTCCAGGTTCTGGGTCAGGTCTGGTGAGCATGGAGTAAGCAAGGTGCTGCTCAATGTCACAGTGATGAGTGTATCCGTAGACTCATTTGCATCCATGCAATTTTTAGCAACTATAGTAATAAACTGTGTGTATTATTGTGGTGAACTAAAGCTCTACGTGTATTTTTTACCTCAGCCATCTTCAAGCTGGTCTCTGTGCAACTCCTCCGTTTATACACGCACAGACTTTCCCATTTGTCCCACACACTGTCCACCTGTTGGTTTGGCCCACCAACCCCCAGCTCAAGCTGATGACAGATCTGCATCTGTCTTGGCAGTCGGCTCTGCTCATTCAGTGTCATTATCCAGGCTTTAGGCATTTTAGCCACCCGGGAACACTGAGCTGCCAAATGTTAACAGCAGAGCCCCAAGACAGCAGAGCCAGTCCCTGCCCCAGTCTGACTGTTGAGCACCATCTGAGTTCCCCATCAGCACCCGGTCCACACAAGTGCAAGTGCAAGTGCAAGTGCATTGGCTACGTTGCTAAAACAGCCACAGATGCCACCCTTCCCAGAGTCCCACAGCACCCACTACCTTACTCCTGGATTCAGCCTTCAGATCCTTCTAAGACAGCAGTTCTCAACCTGTGGGTCGCCACCCTGGTGGGTGTCGAACGACCAAAACACAGAGGGCGCCTAAAGCCATTCCAAGTCATAACTATAGCAAAATTACAGTTTTGAAGTAGCCACCAAAATTATTTTTTGGTTTGGGGTCACTGCAACATGAGGAACTATGTTGTGGGATCACAGCATTAGAAAGGTTGAGCACCACTGTTCTAAGAAGTCTCTGTCTGGAGTGGGGTGCACTTCCATCTTCTTCCCCCTATTGTTAACTGAATGGATGCGTACACTTCTTGGTAAATTCTTTCATCTGAAAGGCATGGCTAGTCTGGAAAGCTGGGGAAAGGATCAGAAATATTTTGACAGTGAAGCCGTTGAGCACTTCCCTCTCCACCAGAGCATGCAAGTCCCCTGCAGTAGCCTGCGCGCAGCTACTGTGCACAGCTACTGTGTGCAGCTACTGTGCACAGCTACTGCCCAGCAGGAGCACAGAAGCACTTTCAACTGCCCCACTGCCTGTGAAGGCCAGGCAAGCTGAGTTCTAACCCCACCCCCATTTCCCTTTGCTTCAGAGACATGTCTGGTCATGAACTTGAGCCCTGAGTCAGTGGGGCTGGAAAAGGGAGCCCATCTTTGAAGTCTGCTTTATTTTCTCTTTGTAGATTTATGTACCCCTCATGTTAGTGAATGCGGCTGATGACCCCTTGGTGCATGAAAGTCTTCTAACCATTCCAAAATCTCTTTCAGGTAAGTGTTTTCTCCTCATGTTCCCCAAACACTCAACAAATTGCCCCAGTAAGTTCTGTTACCTTCCCTGAGCTTCCAGCTTCTGGAGACCAACCTCTTAGGGGAGGCATAACTTGTGGCACCGTTCTTCCTGTATCTGATGTCCTGGGCTGGGAAGACCCTGGGCAGCAGAGCCTTGTTGGGGTCCTATCCTGGTACAGGAGACAGGACCATCCCTGGTATCCATCCCAAGAGGGATTTTTATGGTGTTCTTTGCAATTATTGAATCAAGATTGTGATTCCATTAAGTGAGAGGGTTTGCTTTGTAGAGGGTTTGTTTGTTTGTTTGTTTGTTTGTTTGTTTGTTTGTTTGTTTTGTGGGACTAGGAATTAAACTCAGGACCTTGCACTTGCCAGGCAAATGCTTTTTCTACTGAGCTATCTCCCCAGCTCCTGAAGAGATATTTAGACTAAAAACTTGACCTGAAAAGCAAAACAAAATATCAGTTCTGCTACCTCTGATGACAGCTTTTCCATCTGCATCAAGGATAAATATAAGGAGCAGAACCTTCTGCACTGGATAAAAAGCTAAGAGGAAAAGAGAAGAAGTTGCAGGAGGAAATGGAGCATCCACAGTTAGTCATTTCAGATCCCCAGGCCTTCAGGTCCCAGCACCCTCTATAATTCTCTGTGACTGCTTTTCCTCTTGTAAATACCATCGCATCCCCAGGAGGAAATGTGTTTCTGCTTTTCTTGTGACCCTGAGCTACGCAGAGATGATGTAGCCAGCAGGGGGTCCACAGCCTGCTCAGCACTAAGCCTGGGGGCTGAGGGGGTCGTGTCACGCAGTCAGAGCTATCTCCATCCCCTCTCCAACTGCAGGCTTAGTGCCACCCACCCACATATCACCTGCTTCCAGACCCCTAAGTACTGTTGTTCACTGGGGTTTCTAGACCACAAGTTTCTAGAATAACAACCAAATAGAGAATGAGACAAGAAAAATTCCCAGATAGCCAGCAAGGGGCCTCTGTTAGCCATTCCCTGGGAAGACAAATACTTCCTATCAAACCTGGCTGATGGCTGTGCACACATCTTCAGTGGTGTCTTATCCTAGTCCACATGGGGTGGGGGCCCACCAAACCAAGGGTTAATAAGGCAAGTGAACTCTCAGGATGGCCCGCTAGCAGGCAGTGTTTACAGAATGAGTTGAGTGTCCTCTGATAGAACTTCCAGCTCTAAGTTTACCCTCAGTCTGAAATGCTAGGCATGAAAAACCATTCATGCCACTGGATTCTCTTTCTTCTCTAATAAGTAAGTAGCATTCTACATGCTCTGAGCCCCTCTCTGAGCTAGCTTGCACTCAGTTTACTAGATCAAAACTACATTTAACAATGTAATGAAATCCCTGGGGATCCAGATACATAAAGTTGGGAAAGATAACAGGTCACTGGGAGCAGTAGTAGTCCCCATGCCTAGGCCCCCCTCCTTAGCTCTTCTATCTCCCCGAGACGCTTCCAGTTTGAATGTGGCCTGGACTTAGAGTCACAAGGACTCCTGAGTGGGTGCCCATTCTACACCAAAGCCAAGCTGGGCCACATCAAAGGCCTATGTCCATGTTGGTGACCAAAGCAGAGGGAGCAGAGGTTGGGTGACTCCCATGAGTAAAGTGCGTTGGCTAGCTCTCCCTCACCACTCACTTGGTCCTCTGTAAGGAATAGTAACCCACTGCCTTTGCCTTGCAGAGAAACGAGAGAACGTCATGTTTGTGCTGCCCCTGCATGGGGGCCACCTGGGTTTCTTTGAAGGCTCCGTGCTGTTCCCTGAGCCCTTGACATGGATGGATAAGCTGGTGGTAGAGTATGCTAATGCCATCTGTCACTGGGAACGAAACAAGTCACAGTGCTCTGACACGGAGCAGGTGGAGGCTGAGCTGGAGTGAGACCTTGGGACTCCTGGCAAGCTGCAGTGGCCCACCCCTGGGCTCCGCATCCCTTACTGGCTGCTTCAGGTCCCCCACCTCCCTCAATCAGTGACCTGGATCTGACCTCACACCATCAGCGGGCCACCCATCATGCCCTCCTGTCTCAAGTAGGCGGCTCTCCCTGGGAGCTCCAGGCTATTTTTGTGCATAGTTACTGATTTCCTCCACTGCATTGTTAGCCATGGTGACAAGCAACAGGGCTTGCACCAGTCAGGTTTCAGTGTCTGATTGCTTTTAAGCCAAGTACACCCAGTTTCCCTATTTAAAATGTGTCTGGACAGCAATTTTGCTTTGCCAATCAAAAGGCCTTTTCCTGAGAACAGCAAAGGAAATGCATTACTTCATGGTGATTGTATGTGCCCTTCCGCAGGGTTCCCCATCCTAGGTAAGTGCTGAGGACAGCTGAGATTGGAAATTCTAGCACGCGGGCCTTGTAAATGGCAAAGGAATTCCCCTGAGTCACAAGCCAAGTGTTCTTCCTCCTCATCTTCCAAGCAGTTTCTTTGTGCCTAGCTGCTGCTGAGATTCGCGTGGGGCACTTGTTAAAAATTCAGCCTCCCAGGCCCCTCCCCTTACAGATGATCTGGGAAGGGGTCTGGGGATTTTAATTTTTAGTAAGTGCCCCAAGAGATTCTCATCACCAGGCAAACTTGGGAAACACCTGTCCAGGTGCTTTTCCATTACAGCACCTCATGGCGCATGTTATTGCAACTCATGGTCATTGGTGTCACTTGACTCCCAGGGGCTTCCAGAACAGCGGGGCATATTGTATAACTATGCTGTATGATCATAGTGTGACATCCCCACAAAGGCCCTGGGGAGGAGTGGGAATTTGGGCTGAGCCCTGGCTCTGCTTCTCACTGGCTCTGTGACCCTGCAAGAATCCTTTTGGATCTGAGTCTCTTCACGTATGACATGGGGTGGGGGGCCTTGCACCAGGTAATTGCCGACATGGCCACCAATTCTGAAGTTCAATGACAAACTCAGTTTACTGAGCTTTGAGAAAAACATCCCTCTTGGGACCACGAGGATGTCATCATTTGCCTTTTTTTTTTTTTTTTTTTTTTCCCCTGTCCCTCATTTCATTTAAAGAGGTCTTGGGAGTCTTTTGAAGCACTTAATTGTAATTTTAGTGTCTAACCCTGGTCCCTTTAACTGTTTGAAGAAAGATGTTTCTACCCAAAGGTGTTACTTGAAACTAAATTTTGAAGAGCATAGTTTCTAATTGTTATCTGTTGGATGGATCTTTCTGAACTGTCTTCTCAAGTGAAAATGTCATTGTAGGTTTCAAGTACTTTTCTCCAATCCTGTGGTACTTGAATATCTAAGAACCCTGCACTTTGAAAAATCAGCAGTTGCTCTCTGGAAGCAAACCAACTCAGAGTGAAATCACCTGGATACTTTGCAAAACTTTTCTCTCCATTTCCTTTGGCCACAGAACAGACTAGAAAATAATTCAGGGGTCTATGGGCAGTGGGCCATCTGAGATCCTAAAAGCCAGCCTGAAGGGTACACTGGATGGAGTTTGGGCACTGGTCCAAGAGAATGTGACAGTAATGCCTGTAACCTGAAGAAGTGCTTTCCTGACAATCACCAGATCACCCTGATAACAACAGAATCAGCCATTCTCTCAAAAGACTGAGATTTCTGTGGTCTCAACTTTGCTTTGGTATAATTTCTCACAGCATCAGGTTATAGAACTCTGGCTTTTCTCCAAAACTGTTGTTTTTTCAATGCATTTTCTTTTCGTGTTCTTTTTGCACAAATTGGCACTTTATTCTCTGCCCCTCGATTTGAAAGCTAGTCTTTCCCCTCTGTTACTGCTCCCAACACCCATTCACAACTATAGGCTGGAAGATTCCTAGCCATCATTCCTGCTATGACCTTCCTCCCTTGAAGGGATTTTTACTTTTTGTGAAAATAGGTAAATTAAGCAATAACTTGAAAGGGTTGAATCACCATCCCCAAAAGTGAGGGGTTTCTTTCATTCACCTGAGGCCACATCTCTTGACCCACAGACAAGAGTGGTGGCCCAGGTATGAATCCCTTCAGGAGAAAAGACCACCCTGTGGTCTCACACATGGGCAGGGGGTTAGTTCTAGGAGCGTGAGACACAGATTTGCCACCAGAATCCCCCAGAAGGAGGGGGCAGCTGAAATCTCAGTGTGTGGTCTGAATAGCACTTAAATCTCATTTTGGTTCACATGATATCAACTGAGGCCCTCTGTTCGGGGCTGAGTCTCTCAGGCACGGAAATGAGCCTGGGACCATGGCTGTCTCACAGGAGCATTCTTGTTTGTGCCTGAATGAGAGCACAGAGGGACTGAATGTGGAGATGCAAAGTGCCTGGTCAACAAGCGGCTGGCACTTTCTATATAGGTCATCTCTTCCTTTCCCCTGCTCTTCTTCCCAGTCATTCATTACCAATGAGAATGCAAATGCTCTCCTTGCTAATAAGGTATTGTTTGAGCTAATACAAGGCTGAATCTTTGAAGAGTGTTCAAATATTCTATTTTCAAATCCTGTCAAGGCTATAAATCATGTAGATGTGGACAGTTCTTTGGCAGCAATAACTTGTCAAAACCTAAGGAACAGAAGCACTCACTTTTCATCCTGCCCCCCAAATAATTGGAAGACAATGACCCTAGTTAGGTTAGGATTATCTGACTTATAAAACATTTATATGAAAAGGGAGTTTATATGATACATTTATATGAAAAGGGAGTTTAGCAGAGTACAAGGAAACTTCTTATCTTTCCTGCATCAGGTTCATACCCATGATTCCAGAAGAGTGAGGAGAGAAAGTTGTGTGTTGTCACATTCCTTAAATTCTCTGCAGGGAATCTTAGAGTCCTCAATGAGGAGAAAATTACCTTTGAAGAGGAGCATTCCTGACATGGTGTCATGGAACCAAGGCCCAGTAGAGCCAGCCTCTTGACCCACTGTCCCAAAATTATATTGGATGGTGGCCAAGTCACTTCATCTCTCAGCCTATCGCCTCATCTTAGGCCATCTTGAAGGCTGTGTCACCTGCCAGGTCACTCTTGCACATTTGCTTGAACTTGGCTTCTGCAGCACTCGCAGGTGGCAGGGGCTAGTCACTGTCCACGGCTCATCACAAGGGCCCTGGGAGAGAGCAAGTTTGTTCATTCAGCTTTTCCTTGTTAGAACACTGGATATAGTCCAAAGCCCTGGGTCTCTGACTGGCACTTGTTCCAGGTCTCCACTGTCACTGTAGCCTCCTTATGATTCTGAGGGCAGTCTTGTGGCTGGCAGGTGCTGGCCACCAGGCTGAGGACAGTGTCTCTGTCCTTCAGTGGGACAAGGCAGAGCGTGGAGAATTTGCAGAGCAGAAATCCTTCTCAGGCTTTCATTCTGAGACACAGTCTTCACTGAGCTGAACTGTCTGGGTTGCTGTGCCTGTATTGCTGGCATCTGAAAGAGTGTTCTTTGTAACTGGAGACTTGAAAGGTGTCTTGCCAGCCCCATGGAAACAGTGCATGTGTTCTTATTTGGGTTGCCAGGCAAGCAGATGCCTGGGATGCAAGAGGCTTTTTTTTTTTTTTTTTTTTTAATAGGGACTGAACCTACAGCCGTCCTTCACACTGAGCTATATTTCCAGCCTCCTTTTCTATTTCTTATTTTGAGACAGGGTCATGCTAAGTTGCCCCAGGAGGGGCAACTGCCTCAATCTCTCAAGTGCTGGGATGACAGGCAGACACTTCTTTTGCTGTGGCCTTGACCCTAACTGAGAGCTAAATTAAAGAGCCCTGAAATAGCCCATTGAATTATAGGAGCTAAGTTTGAATTGTAGGAACTAAGTTTTTGTCCATTCAGCAGACTGGAGTTATTCGGGAGCATTTCCCTGCAGCACTCTGTCGCAATATCATCCAGAAATATCTACTTTACCCACAGAGCCTTAACTTTTCTCTAGAAGATCCCTAGTATCACAATAATATTATAGTGCAGAAATTCAAATTCTTCTGTGGTGAAAGTGTGAAGCAAAGGCACAGCCAAGCCAGAGTATTCTCTGCAGGGGCCTGAAGGCTTCTCATGAAATTATACACCACTTCCCAGCCCTACAAAGTATGCACACCCAGCACAGGCCATGAGGCCTCATCTCTGACATCCCTGTGTCTTCTTGGCTTTGACATCCCTGTGTCTTCTTGGCTTTGACCTTATTGTCACCTGGGCTGCCTGGATGCCTGCCTGTGGCATCTTGAGGCCAAGGAGTGAAGGGCAAGGCTTCCTTCCACCTCTGTGATCTAAGCAGAAAAAGTACATACTCCCTCTTCATAAACTAGGTTACTTTTACCAAATTGTGTTTGGAGCTAAGGAAAGGGGAATAGGCCCCACTGGCAGAGAGACCTGGAAGATCAGCCCAAACAAAGACTACCTGCTCTCCCTGTTTCTCTGCTGCCACTATCCTGGGTGCCATGACCCACATGCTCCCAGAGCAGCTCTTGGCAGCAGGCCACAGAGGACAGCTTGCCAGCCATTCTCAGACTCCTAGGGAACAGACAGCTGCGCCTTTTGAAAGAGCCAGTCTGTATCTTCTAAGCCATTTCCCTAGCATATAGGTGGATAGAGCTTTTGTGTATAGCATCTCTGGTAAGCTGAAGGTAGTTTCAGACTGGTAGACTATCACATTCTGAGTTTCATGAAATTCTCAGCTTTTAATAGGTTCCTGTCAAATCCATAACCTATCTTCTGCTCTGGTCCCCAGTAGCCAAGAAACTCACTGTTGCCATAAGTCAGGGACAATCCATTCATAGCACTTACAGAAATATCTACCTTTAGTCACAATGGGCATTCTCCTCCCAGACACCTAGAATAATTGCTGCCCACCTTGGTCCCAGGGCCAACCACTTCTCCCCTAAGCTGTTCTCATGAGTGGCCAAAGCTCCTGAGTGTAGGAGCTAGGTTCCTTTTGGTTTGTATTTGGGCCTCTTTTGATTTTCCTAAAGCACAAATCCATGTAGAAGCCTGTCACCTCTCCACTCCAGTTCCAAGTGATCTGGGTCTCTCCCACTGCCTCAGGAAGACCTTCACTGTACCTGAGCTTTTGACTTCTGCCATTGCAACTGCCTTAGTGATGCCAGGGGTGAGGGTGGGGGCGGGGTGCCAGTTTGATCTCTTTTTCCCTGTGAGACTCCCTTCAGCCATGTTCTTCTTGGCAGATCTGCTTCCAGATTGATTTTTAAGAACCATCACTTTTACATTCCTGATTCTGGTTCATTTGTTTTGTTCTTTTTAAATTTTCCAAAACTCCAAATGCTGCCCCCAAAATACTGTATTTTTGAGTTTTTGTTCATAACACCTCTATGCTGCTGGATCTTTGGGGGGAAATACAGTATCCTTCAGTGCTGAGGTGTTTTAAGATTTGCAACTAGCAATGCAATTTTTTCTAAATATGAGGATATCTACCTTTATTAAGAAATTATACTAAACAGTGATCCTTGATCATTTTCTGTTCTCATATTACTTTTGATTCTTCTTTGATTCTGTGTGGTGGTGAACAAAGATCATTACAAACAAAAACCGTACTTTTGTTATCTTTGATTCAATGGAATTTCTTTACTTAAAAAAATAAAGATTAAAAACGTGCTGTTTGCTATGTTTATTTTGTCCAGTGGGGCTTTTCTACTAAGGAGAGCTTCCTCCCCTATCTTCAACAAAACACGAGTTTTGTTAGGGAAAACACAAAACACCAATTTCCCCTCATAACTAACCCTACCATTGCCTTCCAAACAAGTATCATAGGCATGGCCAGCCCACTGTGTCCTCATGAGCCTGCCCTGTGCAGACAGGCAAAGCAAGAGCTAGAGTAGGTCAGTCACCTTCTACAGTGAACCATGCAGACAAATCAAGACAGAAGGAAACAGTTATTCCCAGAAATGACTGCTGTTCAAATAATGTTCTTTGAAGATTAGATGAAAGTTGGGTTGGGTTGGGTTGGGTTGTGGGTTGTGTGCGCGTGATGTTTTCTTCTCCTTTGGATCTCTCTGGACCTGATCAATAGTTTCCCAGGTCAGACTCTGGCCCAGCCAAGAGAGCTGCACCTTACCTCATCCTCCAATGGAGCTTCCTCCTTGGGCCATGCAAAACCTTGAACAAGTGGGACAGGATGAGAATGTTGCTTTGAAGCACTGTCTGTGCAGCAGTGCCATTCCTAAGACCTAAGAATGCCCAGTATGAGACTTTAAATATAATTCCTCTCTGGTAAGCAAGCCTGTACAAACACAAAAAATATACACACATGCACTTCCTGTGCCCACAAGTGAACCACACTGTTTTGATCCAGGAAAACCAACAAGAACACTACCTATGAAAAGAGCTGCCTCGAAAAGATTTCAGGTCCAGAGTGTTAGGTAGGTTGGTGACAACAGTGTCCGAGAGTGTCATCTGCTCCACTTTTGCTAGGCGGTCCTCTCACATCTGTCTTTGGTGACAGGACCTGGCTGCCCCAGTGCACCCAACATACTTGCTGGTGTACCTTTCTTTCATTAGCCAGCTGCTTTCCCAGGACAAGGCCCACACATCTCACCAGATGGCCCTCCGTGTGACAGTCTCCCCTCCTAATCTCTGTGGAGTGTCCTTAGAGGAAGTTACAGGAAGGTGTGGTCCCTTTTTCTAAGTGAAAGACATTTGCAGGCAATTTGGCTTTGAATTGCTGAACCTCCCAAAGGGAACAAAACAATACTTCCCCTATTGTGCCTTAAAGTGGGTTAAGTCACTTGCTCGGGACCCAACAGTGAATAAGGAGAAAGTAGGGATTTGAACCCAGGCAATCTGCCTTTGAGTCCAGTGTCCAGGTGTGTACAGCAACAGAGGTAGCGAGCTAATAGGACACTGGAGGAACTGCCTGGTAGGAAACAAGAGGCAAACTCCCTTTCCAGAGGCTCCTGCCCCCCTTGTTAAAAATGAATAGTTAATGACATTCCTTTGAGAGTCCATGCAAATAAACTCCTTTGTGCAGGGTGTGCTGTTTGTGCAGTGGCTGCCTCCCGTGTCCCCAGTTTGGCCCTCTGTCTATGTGTTGCCAAGTCTGTGGCCTTCCCTAGACTTCCCTGTGGAGCAGCCAGTTGTGTCTTTCCTACAACAAACTTGTATTTTACTTTGGCCTTGCAGTGGGCCCAAGATTTCCATCTTATGGACAGCTCAGAATTCATGCTAGCCCTTTTGATACTACAGTCAGAATTACTTGGGCATCTCCACTGAACGCTGCTTGGTTTCCTCAAAGTTATTTCCTTCTTTATCTGAGAATGGTTGGGAAAACTGACCTGGCAGAAGTTCAAGTTCTCATTTCATTGGTCTTCTTCTCTCCCAATTATACCCCTATCCCCAGAAATAAACATTTAAGAGAAAACATGCACAGTAACAACAGAACGGGTTCAGACCAAGCATTGCCAGGTTGGAGTCTTATCCTAATTACTTCCTAGTCCTTTGACCCTAAGCAGGTTTCAGTGTCAGATTTGGGAGTTTTTACTTGGGATCAAGATGAGAATCATTAAGAATGCCGGCTTTGAGCTGGATGAGATAGCTCAGCAGTCTTAAGTGCCTGCTTAGACAAGCTCAGGGACAGCAGTTCGATCCCCAGCACCACATGCCACACCAGCCCCCAGCACCACATGCCACACCAGCCCCACCCCCAGGAAGACCCAGAGGGCCACCAAAAAAAAAAAAAAAGAAAAAAGTGCCTGCTTCAAGATATTGAGAACCAGGGGCTTGGCAGGATGGCTCAGTGGTCTAAAGCGCCTGCTTAGGAAAGCTTAGGTGGCTGCAGGGACCGCGGTTCAATCCCTGGCACCACATGCTGCGCCAGCCCTGCCCTCAGGCAGGCTGAGCCAGCCATAAAAATAAACAAACAAAAGTTCTGAAACAAGAAAAAAAAAAAAAAGATATTGAGAACCAAATAACATTTTCTTTTGTCTTTTTTTTTTTTTAACATTTATTTATCTATTTTTAAACTTTATGTTATAGCCAGTCCAGCCTGCCCTGGGGGTGGGGCTGGTGCAGCTCGTGGTGCAGGATACTGAACCACAGTCCCTGCAGTTGCCTAAGCTTGCCTAAGCAGGAGCTTTAGACCACTGAGCTATCTCACCAGCCCCAAATAACATTTTCAGTGTTATTTCACTTTGTAGCTTTCACTTCGAGGCCCACTCAGGTCATTTGCTGGAATGGGATGAAATGTAGAAGCCAAGTATCCCTGTGGCATAGCTTCATACCCGAGCACCTAACTGATGGGCCTGCAGGGAAAGCATCCAGAGTGCCTGGATTTACATAGTCTCCAAAAGCATTCCTGGGCTGAGAATACTGACAAGCTGATCATGTTCTGCCAAACCACCCTCCTCAGTATGTTCAGAGTGAGACCACCATTTACTCATTATACCCACAGAGCTACTTCTCAACCCAGCCCCAGAGTGGAACTTGCTTGTAGTCTGAGGCATTTATCCTCCGGCTGCTGCCTTCCCACCGGGCTTCTATAACCCAAGCTGGAGGGGCCAGGCTCTGGCAGCCCCACTTCTCTGTCAGTGCAGTTTGCCCTTAAATCCTTAGATACTGACACCTGCCCAACTTAGTTCTCCCACAGCCTCATGTCTTTCTCAGTCAATACACAGGGCATACATGGGCCAGAGGGGTCCACTGGCCAGGCTGCCTGCCAGACCCAGTACAGCAGAACCTCTGTGGCCAGAGCCTGGTCTCCTTCTCCTTCTTTTCCTTCTCCTTCTTCATGTATTTGGTACAGGGCCTGCAGGGTCTACAGGGTCTCACTACATAGATTGAACTCAGTGATTCTTCTGTTTTCAGCCTCCCAAGCCCTGGGTTTATAGGGGTGCATTGCCACCATGCCTGGTCTCAATCACCCTCTTAGTGTACCCCAGGGGTGGGGCCAGCACAACACACTGGGGATTGAACCCTGGCCACTGCACTCTGCCTAAGCAGGTACTTTAATCCACTGAGCTATCTGGCGAGCCTTCCCAGGAGTCTTAAAAACACAGTTTCTGATTCAGTAGGGCTGAAGCAGAGCCTAACGTTCTGCATTGCTAGTGGGCTCCAGGGCAGGGCAGATGCTGCCTTCCTGCATCCCCCTCCAAATGGTGAGCCTCTGGAGCTCCTGCGAGCTTCTAGACTCAGCCCTGCTGATCCTACTCCAAACCACAGTGGCAACCCCCACCCATAGTGGTGGACCAGAAATGACCCATTAACTGATGCCCCAACCTCTTTCCCTCGCTGGCTTAACGTAAGACAAGGGCATCCCTCTTCTGGGAGCCTTTCCAGGCCACCAAGCAGCACAAGGCTCCTCCAGTTTCACTGGCAAACTCAAGGCTCACAGCTCCCAATCCCAATGAGAGTCTACTGAGGCTGGGGGCCATTCCCCACCCACAGCCCTTGAATGGCCTCCAAAACATGCTATCTCCCTTGTCCTAAGGGCCACATAAGGACAGTAGAAACAACTCTATGACCTGCCAGCTCTCACGTGGCCTCAGTCATTGCTACCAGAGTCCCCACCTCATCCCAGATGTCTCAGAATGGAGAAATGATTGTCATTGAGTTCATACTTTGCTCCCCTTCTTATGTTGGTGGCTTTAAAGTATATTTCTTTGTCCCCAGCTCATTGGTACAGGGGGAAGGGGAGGGGAATGTAGAGTCACACACCCAAGCAGCTGGGATCCATAAGCTTAACCATGTCAGGTTTTTTGCTTTATGTCTTGTGTTTGTCATATGGGGATTGAACCCAGGGCCTTTGCACTGAGCTATATACCTTGAGTCCCTTTATAATATTTAATTTTTGAGACAAGGTTTTGCTAAGTTGTCCAAGATGGCCTCGAAATTGTTATCCTCCTGCCTCAGCCTCCTGAGGCTGGGATTACAAGTGTGGCCCACCAGGCTTAAGTACATGTCAGCTCTATATATTCAAGATCTCCACACGTGCTCTCCCAGTGGCTTTCCCAGGCCAGTCTGGCAGAGGACCTACCATTAAAGCCCAGCAAAGCTCCCGAGGCAGTGCTTTGTAGCCTCCCTGCCACTCACTGAAACCCTCTAGAAGCTTTAAAGTGACTCTGGCAGGGCTCTGGCCCACAGAGGTTCTGCTGTACTAGTTCTGGCAGGCAGCCTGGCAAGAGCCCCCATGGCTCCAATGTGCACCTTCCTACCCTGCTTGTCCCCAGTGGGGCAGTGACAAGCAAGGCCAGCAGGGGGCAGTATGCTCCCACAATCACCCAAGCAGGTTGTTCACCAGGTCCCAGCCCTTCGGCTCCTCCCCCAAAGCTACTAGATTTTAGGGCCAAAAAAACCGTTCTCTGAGCTAAGGTCTTAGCTCTGCTGATGTTAAGCGAGGCAGCGGGGAGTCAGCCTCTTCTTGGGATCTGAATAGGAGCCAAGGTTGCCTGAGAGCCCTCCGATATCTGCCTGCACTTTTCTGCCTCTCCTGATCTCCCTGGCAAATTGAGAGCCTCTGCAAATCAAAAGCCTGCATTCCAGAAAGCTCCTGGCAGGTAGGGGTTTGGGGAGAGATGATATGATGGACCACTGCATTCCTCAAATTTGGGCTGTGACTCTTGAAAAACAACTAGAAGTGTATCTTGAAAGCAGTTTAAATATATATATATATATATATATATATATGTGTGTGTGTGTGTGTGTGTGTGTGTGTGTATATATACACATATATATGTGTATATATATATACACACATATATATACACACATATATATGTGTATATATATACACATATATATGTATACACACATATATATATATATATATATATATATATATATTCTTTTAAATTCTTTAGCTCTGTCCCACCCCTCCGCACCCCACCCCACCCTCAGTCTACCAGCAGCACCTCTACAGGGGTCACCACCCTCTCCACCTTGTGAGATGCAGTGCTGCTGAACCCCACTGCCCCACAGGTCATAGCCCCCCCATGTATTCATACTTGAAATACTGTCTTAGCTCCAGAAATTCCTCAGCAAGTCCTCTGCGGTCTTCACCCAAAGCAGCTTCCTTCTTTTTAGATTTTCCCATCAAGGGCCCATGTAAGTTTTGGCTTGATAAAGGGCAGCCTCAACTTTTTAAAAGTAGTAGAAAGGGATTTGGGGAGAAATCTCACTGGTCAGCCTCTCACCCTTCCGCCCACAGTAATGATAGTTTGCTATGCTTTTTCCTCCAGCTCAGAAATCCTGTGTGAATACTGTGGATGTCCATGGGTTATTGATTGAAAATGTTATAAAGAAGGGAGTTTCTTGGGCAATAAGCAGACTGTGAACCTAAGGGATGAAGGGATGGAAGAAATCAATGCATACAAAACAAGAAAGGGAACTATTGGGGATGAGAGAAGTCATAAAGGTTTAAAAGCAGATGGGATTGGACTGGCCTATACTCCAAAATAGATCTGGAAGGTCCTGCCACAAAAGGTGGGCATGGTGCCAAGGAAGGAGGCGACCCTATGGGCAAGGGCAGATGTCTTGGGTTGGTTCCAGGATACCTTAGTGGTTGAAACCTGGCCAGGTAACCTCACCTGCCACTGTTTGTCAGACAGTAACACGGAGTGTCTGCTTTCAGCTGGCAGTAAGACTGGCAGGCTGGGAGAAGTACCTGCCAATGCCTGGGAGCCCCATCCCAGAAAGTCAGCACTTCCCTCGGGAGAGCCTCAAGCTCAGCACACAGGCTTCTGCTGGAGGTTGGCACCTACAAAAATGAGTCAAACTCCAAAGTCACCAAGCACTTGAAGCCAGCCATCTCCATAGAAGGAAAGCATTTATAATTATGAAAGCATTCAGAATGGCATCCCACTACCCCCCACACTTATACTTGAACATACTGCAGGCTCATCCCCCAGACATACAGTGGGGGACATGACTGTCACCTGATGGAGGTCCAAGCTCCCAGCCCTGGCTGCACATGCTAGATGGCACCCGACTAAGAGGCCACCCTAAAAGGAAACTACTCCACGGCTTCTTCCTCCTAGGAATTCTGTGCAGAAACCCCCTCACCGGCTACAGACCACCAGTGTCACTGTGCCTACCAAGTCATCGGAGCCTAAGTCCCCCCCATTTTTATCCTCTACTTATTGCTGTGGGCAGCAACCCCTCTTCCTTGCCTGCTTTTATAGACCTTAAGCAGTGAAGCTCTGTAGCAAAAGGAGTCTTTAAAATTTAACTTCACATAAAGTCGCCGTCCTACAGCTGCTTAGGCAGACAGGGGACATGACTGCCCCCAGTCCATCAGTTCAAGGGACTCCCCCTACTTTGCTGCCCCTCCCCCATCTTGGCATGCTTACTTAAGCTCAGGGAGAGTAGGGAAACTACAGTCACCTCAGGCAGCCCTTTGCCAGTCTGGGTCTGGGACAACTGAGGAATGGCCAAGGATGCTAACTACAGCTCGGGCGGAGGTGCCTCACAAGGCTGTGTTCTCAGCTTGGGCCTGGGACCCAAAGAGCTGCTCAGCAGTCACTCTGCCATCATACGGGGGCAGGGTTCCCCCAAAGTCAGCAGGCAAGATGTTCTTATCAATCTCCTGGAAGAAGCCGGAGAGGTCATCTCCATGGACAAACACCTGCAGGGAAACCAAGGGACACAGCTGAGGAGGTGGACCCCTGAGGAGGAGGAAAAGAAGGAGGGGAGGAGGGGAGGTCAAGGCCTTCCTCCACAGTCCTCCAGGTCTGTGCTGCCAAGGACCCACCAGCTGAGCACCAGGGCACAGAGGCTGGGTTGGACACACTGGGTCTCTGCCCTACCATACTCCGCCCCTCCTGTCCCCAGAGCTCTTTCCTGTTAAGGCCCACACTCCCTGACTCACTCTCTGAAGCAGCTTGCTCTTCAGGAAAGGCTTGACCATGTTGTAGGTGGTAGTGAAGTACCATGGCTGGTGGATGAAGTGGACGGCTTTGAACCGGGCTGGGAAGGAATCCTACAGTGACAGAGAGGCCCCACCACATGGCCCACGTGGCATCAGAGGCGCTCCTCACTCCCACACTTCTTCCATGGCATGGAGACTGACCTGTCCAGCACTTTATTGCCCCCATGGCCAGCCTATGGATGGTTCTACCCTTGGGCCAGCCACTGGGGGCCTCGCACTTCGAGGAAAGAAGCCCCAGAATCATGGAACCCAGCACTCAGCCACAGGTGCAGAATCCCCTACAGCTGAGTGAAGAAATGAAATGGTAGCTCTACTTGGATTTTTGGTGCCTGAATATTTTCAAACTCACTGGCTTGTAGAGCGGGCTGCGATTTCTTTTTTCCAATACTAGGAATGGAACCTAGGGCCTTTACACTGAGCAACATACCCAGTCCTTTTTAAATCTTTATTTTTAGGGGCTGGAGAGATAGCTCAGTAGCATAAGCACCTGCCACATAAGCTCCTGAGTTCAATCTCTGGTACCATGAAATAATAATAATAATAATAATAATAATAATAATAATAATAATAATAACAATAATAATAATAATAATAATAATATAGATAATCAAAGTAAATTTTTATTTCTAGAGTCAGGATCTCACTAAGTCATTAAGTTCCCCATACAAGGCTTGACTGTGATCCTCCTGCCTCGGCCTCCTCCAGGGTTGAGATTACAGGCATGTGCTACCTCAAGAGTAGGCTGTACACTCTGTAGACCACAGGGCCACCACTGTCCTGTCTCATTTTTCTTCAGCAACTGCCATACCACACACAGCCTCCCAATTCTCACCTGTCCTTTCCCCATACACACAGAGTGAACCTAAGGCAGCTCTAACCAAGGACCATCGACACAGCTGCGTGCAGACAAATGAGTCCCTAGCAGAGTAGTGACAACCCTTCCTCACGGTAAATTCAAGGCAAAGAGAGGCAATATGATTCACAAGGACAGAGAGCCTGCCATTCCAGGTCAGAAGATGTCAATTGAAGTCTAGCCTCTGAGGGCAGCCAAATAGCTCAGAAGATTAAGCACCTGCAAGCAGGCATGAGGACTGGGAGTTCAATCCCCGGACCTGCTTTTCTGGTCCTGCCCCTGGGGTGCACTGATACAGCAATTGAAACTGGGCATGGTGGCGCTCATCTATATCCCAGCTCTTGGGAGGCAGCAAACAGGCGGATCACTACAAGTCTGATGTAGTAGTGAGACCTTGAATACCCTATAGAACCTTCCCTAAAATATTGAAAAATAAAGTCTCAATCTGCCACATTTTCACTGGGCGACCTTGAGAAGTCTCCTCCACTGCTGAGCCTCAGCTTCTAGGTTGTAAAATGAAGCAAAGAAGCAAGAGAGGGTACCCTTGAGGATCAGTGAAATGATAAGCCAGTATTTAGCAAGCTTTTGATCCTGGTTCAGGTCACAGTCATTGCTATTTTTGGTGGCAATGGGAGTTGAAACCAGGGCTTTCACACTGAGTTATATCACCAGCCTTTTTTATTTTTTATTTGGAGACAAGGTCTCACTAATTCACACAGACAAGGCTTGAACCTGGGACCTTCCTGCCTCAGCCTCCCAAGGTGATGGAATTAGAGGCCTGCACCACTGTGCTCAGCTGTCATTGCTCTGTAGCAGTAGGTGGTCAACTGCTCAGGATGCCACCAGAGCTGTGACACTGGCAGTGATGCCTAGCCTGGCCACCTAGGTGTGGCTCCGGGCACTGTGCCCTCACCTGCAGCATGTCCACCATCTTCCGGAGATCTGCAGCCCGCAGGCCAGAAGCTTGCTGCATGGTAAAGCCTTTAAAATTCTCAATGATGCAGAAGCCGTTAATCTGAGTTTCCTCGTTCTCCAGGAGCTTCTCCAAGATGAAGCAATATGCCTGCAAGATCTGGGCCACACAGCAAATGGGGCGTGAGAGCCACCCACAAAGACAATTAAGACTCTGAGCCTCTGAGAGGACAGCTAAGTGGCACATTCCCTACTAGAGGCACTTGTCGTAGGCTTCCATCCAGGACATCTTCCCTCTGTGAGTGTCTACCTAGAAATAACCCTGAATGTCACATCCATGGCTGAGCACCACAGTGTTTATCCTGAGACTCAGAATAGTGGAACTGGGCTGGGGAGATAGCTCAGGAGAGCTATCTGGCAAACACAGGGTCCTGAGTTCAAACCCCGGTACCACAAAAAAAAAAAAAAAAAAGAATAGTGGAACTACCAAAAAGGATTTAAATGTCCAACAGTAAGGACAGGTGCAGTGACAGTGTGTTGAGGACGTGGAATTTAAGTACTAATAAAGCATCTAACATGTACTAACAGAGACAAAATACCTGGGAATGGAATTGTGGATGAATTTAAATTTGCAATTTTTGCGTATCATAAAATGAAATGTTATTTGTAGAAGAAAATTATTTTAAAAACATCTCCCTTAATGAAGCTTCAGGCCTGAAGCTAGTATCTTATTTCACAGGAAATCACCGGAAGCATACATAATAAGATCAGGAGGGACATAAGGTATCACTGTTTCTACCACCACTGAACTCTATGTTGGAAATACTGGCCTATGCAATCAGTTTGGAAGGAGCAGCTGAGACAGGGTCTCACTATGTAGTGCACATGCCTTGAACTCACTGATGTAGCCCAGGCTGTCCTCAAACCCCTGGCAATCTTCCTGTCACAGCCCCTTTAGTCCTGGGGTTATAGGTGTGCACCACTAAGCTCAGCAGTAATTGATTTTTATTTTTAATCAGTGACATAAGAAGTAAAAAAAAAAAAAAAAAGAAAAAGTATCACTTCAATTTAGAGGTAATACTAAGTATACTTAGAAAATTCAACAAAATCCATTTTAAAATAAACATTAAAAATAATTCAATAAGCCGGGTGTGGTGGTGCATGCCTGTAATCTCAGCACTTGGGAGGCTGAGGCAGGAGGATCAGTGTGAGTTTGAGACCAGCCTAGGCTACAAAAGTGAGCTCAAGGCCAGCCTGAACTGCATAGTGAGACTTTGTCTCAATAAGACCAAAAAAAAAAAAAAAAAAAAAAAAAAAAAAAAAAAAAAAAAAAAAAAAAAAAAAAAAAAAAAAAAAAAAAAAAAAAAAAAAAAAAAAAAAAAAAAAAAAAAAAAAAAAAAAAAAAAAAAAAAAAAAAAAAAAAAAAAAAAAAAAAAAAAAAAAAAAAAAAAAAAAAAAAAAAAAAAAAAAAAAAAAAAAAAAA